>JAAXYW010000875.1:0-28261 GCA_036851895.1 Orthonychiurus folsomi | reverse complement strand
TTTCTACGATGGATTTCTGTGAGAATTTTCTTTGGAAACGTTCCAAACTAGGTTTTCAAGTTCAACTACATGTTTCTTAGGCATTTTGAAAACTGGTAACCCCACAAAAATTTGGAGGCACTGTGAACAGCACTGACCTTCAAGGGTTCCAATTTCAAAATTTTAGCGCGCATGGTTGGGAACTTACGCAAGGTTTAATTGTGGCCAAAATAGGCTGCCTCACCCTCTGTATGCGTACGTACGAGGTTGAGTGAATATTCATGTGAGGACAGGCCAAAAAAGGAGGAAAAATTATTGGATCTCCCGCTGTGTGACAACGGTGTGCGGCTGCTGCTGTGCATCATTCATCCTTGCTTGGATTTAGCAGAAGAAAAATTACTTTATGCCATTGTCTTGCTCTTTATAATATGGTTATTCATTGTCACGATTCCAGTCACGCATTTAGAAGAAGGATTAAAAGGAGGCAGGCAGGACGTAGCTTAGCGTTAGCAGGCATGGCGATGGCGTAAACGTGTAGAGTACAAGTACAAGAGGATCGTTAAAAAATTTTAGTGCTAGAAAGATTAGAAAGTTGATATCTTTTGGACCTCGGCTTTTCCTACTGACTACGTTGGGTGTGATTTTGTCGTTGCTACAGCTAAAGTATGCAGTACGAGTACGTATATTTTGCACCACGTAGAGACAAACATCATTTTGAAAATCAAAACTTTTCATGTTTCGTACATAAGTATCTGTTATCCGATCAATTCCACCATTATCCTCATCTGCAAGCACTGATCTGGATGTAATTGAAGCAGGAGCCCGGACCCGAAGGTTCTTTAACTGTACTGACACTGCAATTTTCCTTATAATGGAACATTCGAAGCAAAACTAGTATCCAAACTTCTGATATTTTAATTGGCAAAACTTGTCCTGGACATTGTTAGTCTTGTACGTATGGTATGCACGTTTCTACGTACGTACATATCGTTTCCTCATCTCTGTTCACCCAAGTCAAGGAATCAAGAATCAATTGGATAAACTTGGTTTGTATTTTGCTTTCTCCGCTGCTCTGGCAGTGTTCTGGTAAAATCTGGCTGGGGGTATTGAAAGGAGTCTAGATTCAAAGAAAGTTTGTAAGATACTTTGGCGACTCCACAGGCATTGCATACACTTGAGGGTCGATTCCTTCTATTTCTGGGGAGCGCTGATTCATTTCAATTGATTATGTTTCAACTTTATTCGGATAAAATACCAGAAAAGTTTTAGTATCCAATGTACGCGCACGTATGTTGGGGAAAGTTGCTGTTATGTGACACACCTGCAGATGCGGCTATGGGTAGGATCTTCTCAAATATGATACAGTTAGTTTAACTGGGTTTTCAACTTTTGGCCTTTGCAAATTGGCGATTACGATTGTGATAGGATGTTTGTTTGCAAATTTCTAGAAATCCTTCCTTGTTAAACTCCAATTTGCACAATCTTAATTAGTTTAGAAAGAAGTTACAAGAAAGGAAAGTATTCTTTTTCAAACATTCAAACTTGGTTAGTCCAAAGTTGGTAGTGTCCTAACTGACTAGCAAGTCGTAGAAGATGACTAACTGTTATATTAGGTGAAATGATACAACTGCAAAACAAGGAGTTTGATGCTATCATTTTGATATATTTTATTACAGTAAGAATGGAAACTGTACTTATCTTATATACACAAACATTCCCTCGTAGGTTTCTTCAAGTCATTCCGTTACTAACATTGGCAAATTTGTTTAGTTTTGTAGTCGATTTAGGGCTGCGGCTTGACGATGTTCCTGTCCCTCTTCATGCCCATGTCCCTGTTTGATTTCTAATTGAGATACTCGAGCTTCCAGTGTTTCCAGTTTTGTTTCCAGATTTTTTAGCTGTCCGTGTTGTTTGTAAAGAGTGTAAAACACCACCGCGAAAAAAAAAAGCTGGATAACCATAATTTCTTTAGAGTAAAATATCATTTAAATTTAGCATCAATTAGTAGTAATGAAAAGCCTCACCGTGATAAAGAATTGAAACCACATCAAGGTCTTGATACTATTCATGCCAGTTTCAATGCGGAGGAGGTCAGCATTAGTAGCCAGCTTAGACACTGTCCTAATCAAAGTCGACACCTTCTCTTCTAAGATATGCAAACGTGTCTCTGTATCTGGTATATTTCTTCGACCATACATGAATATCTGAAAATTTGATAGAACAAACACACATGATTAAACTACAAAGTACTATAAAATACAAAATTTACCAATTCATCTTGCGCGCCCAACGGAACAATTTTGTAAAATTCTGGATCGCAGAACCACTGCTCTGCAATAGTTTGGTTCATAATTTTTGTTATGCTGCAAAACTACAGTTGACCATACAAGAACTAAGTCTGGGATTGAACTGTGGTAATTTTGAAAGGGTTGGTAGGAGGAGACAAAAATATCTCGGCTTTCAAATTTGGTGTTTATTTTTAAATAAATTTAAGTGGAACCCTTCCCATCAAGTCCAACCGAAGCCGTTCCTCAGGCTATTGCACCAAGCGCCGTGTGCAACACTCAAATATATGTTTTGCTTATTGATTTGGAAAACTGCAAATATTTCTCATATCTAATAAAAATTGCGTAACTTACATGGTTTGGGATGACCAGTGATGTTAAATTGTTGTCCATTTTGTTTGAATCACAAAAATATCCGATTGTTTCCAAAATTAATACTTTTCTCTAGAGTTTCTGTGCACCAACTGAATTACTCAATACCCAGAAGTACACTGTATTTGCCGCATCAAACAATCCCACATCTATTTCATGCCGTCAACTTCCTTATACGTGGAATATTTGATAAGAATCTGTCCACCTATCCAAGTTTAGATCAATGTACTATGTGCAACCTGCTTAGGTTCAATCTAATCTATTTAAAGTTGGAGTCAGGTCGAGTCATAATATGTGATGCTCTTCTGTAAACTTAAATTCCATTCACATTGCGGTGCAAATGCACCACTTGCACAGTGCGTGATTGTGAGCAGACGTTCGGGAGCACGCCGTGGTCATTTTACATTTCATGGCATGTAACATGATAACTATTTACTATTGAGCGCCACATGAAGAAAGAAAAGAAAATGAATACAACTAAACGTTAAGCAGACATTGTCAACGATGTGTATTTTGCATTCCAATGTTTTAGGAAAATTGCTGAATATAACAACTCAATACCCCTGAGGTCTAGCGGGCATAATGCAATGTTGAAACTCAACCTCAAGGCAAACTAAAGTTTGTATGCAAAACCTTTTTAAAACCGGTCCAATCCTCTATCCTCTGCTACAAACATGTACACCCTGTCTACAAAATTTAAACGGTTATATTAGGAAACGAAGTTTCTTCACTACCCGACTACTGACTACATTTAAATTTGACTTTCCATAAAAGCACCCAGTTTCTTTCCCATAAAAGGTATTGAACCTTTGGTTTTATTTTTGATAATATATTTAGAACGCACACGAAATTGTTGCAAGCATGTGTAATTCATCTAATGATGATAGCTTGAAAGGATTATCTGTACATATTTTGTCATGGTAGAGTTTTGTGAACCTGGCGCCAGCACATTAGAAGACACATTTCTTGCACCTATGTTCAATACAAAGAAAAAGCTTGAAACAAACTGCAAATTATACACAGGGGTTGTTCCTTAAGTGTAGAAGCCAGGTAGCCGACAAACGGAGTCAAAGAAACGTTAGTCAGCGAATAAAGAGAAAGCGATGCCATGGTTTTGCTGGAGTCGAGCAGAAATTACCCAAAACACAGGAATGAAGTTTTTTTTATTCGGAGTTAAGT
Organism: Orthonychiurus folsomi; assembly: GCA_036851895.1. Lineage (NCBI taxonomy): Eukaryota > Metazoa > Arthropoda > Collembola > Poduromorpha > Onychiuridae > Orthonychiurus > Orthonychiurus folsomi. Next base: position 24,446 of record JAAXYW010000875.1, on the reverse strand, counting down.
TTCCTAGACCAGTTCCCAGATCTCCTTTCCTCCCATACATTATTTATAAGTCTGGAATGGATTTTTGAGTCCTTGATCCAAACTCCTCTTCGAAAGTGACACGACGGAACTTTTAGCCTCCTTCAAACGAAGCAATTCCGTCCGAGTGTACATTAAAAGTCCTATGTATGGGTGTCTCCTAGCATTATCCTTGAGAAGCATATATATATTATTCTCAGAAACAGGAGAAGTTGGTCATATACATTTCCTTGACGAATCCTTCATTAATGTAATACATAGGGAAGTAAATGACCGGTTTTTATCTCTCGTTTTTTCAATATTTGAATGGTATTTATCAAATTACCTTTAGTAGCATTAAAAAATCCCAAGATATCCGAAGCGGAATTGAAGATGTAAAGATTTGCTGTAAAAATTAGACAACGGGCTTCCGAATTCGATTCCCATAGCTGCACTTACAAAAATCCCTCTTGATCCAGTTCCAGGGAAGATGAATTGGTCGGAGTCCGGGAAAGAAGGGGGAGGGTCGAGAGCTAAGGGATTCCTGAATGAATTATGTCCCGTGTCTATTGTTTGAATCAAAACATATTTTGTGGAAATGTATTTGTGCCGCGGAAGGAAGCCCGGGTCTTTTAAAACCCCCTAGCCCGTCCAAAACAGAGTCTGAATCGAAGTTTCACGGACCCAACCGACTTCACGGTGCTTCGAGACAGAAACCATTTTGTAGTCACATTTCATGTACAGATAACCGTCCAATTCAGGCTTTTATCCTCCCTTGCATGTTTCTGAAGGAATTTTCTTTGGGGTAGCCTGCCAAATTTTGATTGTGTTTTATTTTCTGCTACTGCTTTCACTTCATGCAGTCGACGCCATATCTCAACCTCCCTGCATGCAGCCAAGCCTTAAATAAGCAATCCTAAAATATATTCAAGGGATCCTGCACAATGTATAGATTTTCACTTGACTGACTATTTTTAAATGGAAACTTGGGCCATGATTTAACAAAGAAAACTTAAGAAATTACCCCACAACAGACCAAAGTTAAATTTATGTGTTTAACGTGATTCGTAATATCGCGCCTCGCGTAAATTACAAATTTGAGATTTTGTATACTAATAATTGGTAATGCTTTGCGTTGGTTAAATATTGTGCTAATGTGTTAATTATATTTTTTATTTACAGTTGAATTATCTCAATTGTGCAAGGGTCAATTCCCTCCTCAAATGCATCGGAAAATCGACGGAGCCGTAATAATTTCCAAAAATGAAAAGAATCTAGACTGTTCAGTGACTTTTGCAGCGGAGTACGTGTCACAAAAGTTTCTCATTCGATTCGAGGAGTTTCACATGGTAAGTAACAATATTTTATTCAACAAATTATTTAGTCTGAGGACAAGTAATTATCAAAGTACTTTTTGTACCCACTCCACTCAATTTTGAAATCGTTTTTCTGGCAGTTCCACACTTTCACTTTTTCCTAGCCTCTCCAACTCTAATTGTTTCTTTAACTTTCTAATTTCTTGCCAAAGTTGACAAATTTCCACCCGCTGTTGTTCGTTCACTCTGGACAAAATCAAACACTTGGAACAAGATATTTTTAAGTATAAGTAAATCAGACTTGACCACAGTAACAACAAAATCATAAGTGCGAGTGAGTGAATTGCTTGCGAGTGAGTGTGCAGTGCGGTGCCAAGCAAGAACGAAAGCGAAAAAAGTCTCAACTTTTAATAATTTTATTTATTTACTACAGGAATGTGGTGATCAACTCAACGTCTACGACTCAGCAAATCCGATAGGAAACCCTAGGGTAAGTTAGTTTTGAATAATAATAATTTTTATCCCCATTGCATGCCATGCATGCATGACGGGACTTCATAATCACATTTTTCGGACCCTGTTAAGTACTTCCTTTGATTACGTAATGAAGACCTGTAATAAGTCAGGCTCCTCCCCTTTCATCCATTGCTACGACAATTTTACCTACGTGTTCCCTTGCGTCCACATTCGGATTTCCACGGCTATTTTTATAACGCTGTTGTCGTGGAGAAATATTTAATGCCATTGCGTGCATTTGATTTAATAGTGTCAATAGCCTCACTCAAAGTTCCCAAATCCAACTTTCTTGGTATCCAAATTCAACCACAAACCAAACAAGGTTTAAAACCTGTCCATTCATCAAAAACATACTTTTTGATAATGCATTTTTAGAAAATTAGAACAAAGTATCCTACGTTAAATGTTTTTGATTTTTTATGCTAATTTGTTTTTATTATTTGAACAGGCGGAACTCAATTGTCGCTATTTTACGTCCAGAAGACATCGGAGAGATTCGAACCCGAGGTCATTTTGTAACGCTTCGATTTATAACCGACAATTGGGGTACAGCCAGCCGACGATTCACCGTCATCCTCACTTCATACAAAGAACCAGGTAAAACATTAATTAAAAATTTCAAAATTCAGGCCCAAGCTCAGATACTTCAACAAATTCTTCCCCCGGAATTCTTGAAGGCAGCAAATCCAAATATCTGGGTTATTTTCAGCATGGGCTTAGGTAAGGGTAATGTGATAACGCTTATGCTAAAAATCCGTCCAGATTTTCCTTTTTCTCTCAAAGATTAAGGACAAACTACTTGGTTATGCTTTCGGAGTTGGGAGGATGAGGAATTTAATACTTGGTAGGCTAATGACATTAGAAAGGATTGGCTATGCATGGTTGCAATGCTAATGCGTGGTGGAGGTTAAGGGATAGAAAAGAAAGGAAAACTGGAAGAAAGTAATGATGCACATCCAGTCCCTCTTTCTTTTTTCCATGGGTGAAAATTGAGGTGATGAGAGATGCCACTCATTAGTCATTAGTGTCAGGTTGAAAGGATCAACTCTTTAAAGCCATCCCTTATTCCTATTGTGCCTGGGCCATGGAGTGGAGGAGACAATGACCCTATTTCAAACTCCTGGAGCCACGTGCGTGTGGGCTTGTAGAAACTGAGAATGGCAAACTGTAAAATCTGATTTATTTTACAAGGCACATCACCCATATGTAAATGGCTAATTCGAAAGATGTTTCCTTGAGCCAGATCCAGTTATCACATACGAAAGGGAACACCCAAGTTACACAAGGCATGTCTAGAATATTGCTCAAGTTTTGGCGCAATTCTTTTTGAAATTACTAAATTTTCAATATCCCTAATTTGAAATGTCATAAGTTTTTAAAATTTATTTGAATCTTTTATTAATAGACAGCCAACTTAGTCGGATATCGAGCAGTTTAATTAAATCATACATACTTAGTCGCATTTAGAATATGGGGGAAACATTAATATAATAATTACTTATTCAAAGAGTGAAATTTACAAGATCTTGCATAAACAAATCAAATCCACTAGAAATTAACCCGTAATAAAATCCACGGTCGGAGCTTCCAGTTTTGCCTCTATTCCCCCATACATTTTGGGGTTTTAGTATTTGTTAAAAAGCGGAGGATTTCATCCGGGAAGGAAACGAGGGAATTCAAAATGGGAAATGGATGACAGTCGTCGTCGCCGTCTTCCGTAAAATAAGATGAAGGATTTTCCCCACAGAGCGTGGCGCGGTAGTTGTTTTCTTTTCCGTTTCAACAACTCCCTTCAACCGAAGCTTCCCTTTCTTTACGTTATAACTTCCCCGCTCAGTTCACGTTATATAACTATAGCCATCCTGAATGTGATGAAGGGAAGAATCCATTAGGTTTTAACTCATATCTCATCTATTTTTCCTTTTTTTCTTCTTCCAAAAGCCAAACCCATGATCTTTTTCATAAATCTGTCCCTCCCGCACTATGCCCCTGTATTTGACTAAACTCCACTCAACACTTTATCTTCATTTTCTTTTCTCTCCCCACAGCCCAAGGATGTCAAAATGCCTTCTTTTGCAGCCAAGATAATATGTGCATCTCAAATCGTTTGCTCTGCGATGATGTTCGGAATTGTCAAAATGGGGCCGATGAACTTCGCTCTGCTAATTGCACCAGTAAGTCTACCTCTTTAATACTAAGACCATAATCTATATCTAATTAATTAATCATTAGTCCGACAATACACAATTCTATCATCCAACAATGTCAGTCACATGAAGATGAATTTTAAGCCCCATAATAATATTGGATTTTTAATCCCAAATTCCTTTGTTTTCCCATCATATAATTATAATTCCAGTAACTCTATTGTTTTTACCACCAAATTGGCTTCTCAAAAATACTGTAGTACAGTTATTGTAATATCCACGAAGTATGTGTACCCAATTCCTCATAGTTTTCTCTTCCCTTCTTCAGTTCCACAAACAAATTCTTGAGTTATAGATTTTCCTTCCTTTGCAAAACTCCACTAATAATTTACACACACAATTCCTATTCGTCCGAAGGTGTATTCACTTTCCCTTTGCCCATGCTGTGCCATGCCGTGCAAAGTCAACTCCGTCCGTCAATCCTTCAGCCCAGCCCTACGTACGTGTATATGTTATACGCCGTTTTATCTCTCGCTACTTACCCGTACTTTCTTTCCTTTCCACACTTTCTCCATGCCATGCCTGCCATACCGTATGAATGGCATCCCCAATCGTCTTTCTCCTGCCAATGAAGTGGTGCACCGGCACCCATTCCCCAAGAAGAAAGTTTGGCAAAAAAAACTGAACTGAACGAAACTGAAATCTTGATTTGCTTGCTTTGACTGACTCCCTCATTTATCATGTCGGTTGACGCTCATTTTTCCCACGTTACAGTGTATAGTATGTATGAATATGAAAGACTGGCATGTATGTATGGCATGAGCGAGGCATGCAGTCAATCCATGAAAATAAAGGGGAGAAACCAAAGACAAGACCAAGACGTACGTACGTCTTCGGTCTTCGTTTTCTGGCTTCTTTTTTTTTGCATAGCATGCCATGCCATGCACTGTAGAATGTGTGTAGTGTATGTAGACTCAACCACCTGCCCATCTTTCGGATGGAGGATTCACCTTTTGCCTCCAGGAAAATTTTCCTTGGGTTTACGTACGTACAAACGTACATACGCGGTGGAAAGCTAAGGGGATCGATTGGACATAATCAATACTTTATTCCTTTCCTTTTCATCCGTCCATCCATCCAAATTCCATGTAGTCGCTACTAGAATCCAGCAATGCACATTACCGGTGCTAAAGTCTCAAACTCGGNTACTTTATTCCTTTCCTTTTCATCCGTCCATCCATCCAAATTCCATGTAGTCGCTACTAGAATCCAGCAATGCACATTACCGGTGCTAAAGTCTCAAACTCGGAAGGAAGTCATTCCCCCAATACATTACGAGGACGAACGGGTAGTTCCCATGAACTGGACGGAGTTTTTTTTATTTTATTTCTTCGAAGCCAAAGCTTTTTCCTTGCTGCTTTTTCCAAGGAAGAAGGAAAAGAAACTTGAGCCATGCAATGTATCCATCTCCATACATGTTGTACATACATACATACGTACGTACGTACGTCTAACTACTGGGAGATCTAATCCACCATACTACGTACCTATGTTACGTTGTCCTGTACTGTACGTTTTTTTTTCCTTTTGATTCTAGTTTCTTTTCCGATTTCCAGGTCTTTCCTCTGACCTGAAGTGAAAAGGAAAAGTCAAGTCGAGTCAGTGTAATGTAAAGTAATGCCGTAACTGTGAGGGGCAATGGGAAGGAAAAAGGGAATGGGCTTTCGGAGCATCCAGCATGGTCGAATTTCCTTTCCAACTTTAACTCCCGCCTGCCTTCCTCCGAAGAAAGTTAGGTTACGGACGGACGGCGCGGCGGGGCGGGGGTGGATCTATACATACATGATGCGGTGCGGTGGAATTTGCACTTTCACTCACTGACTCCTTGAAAGCTTTTGAACTTTGACTGGACGACGACGGGAATTTTTGTGGATCCGGAGTGAATTGATGACAAACTTGGAGGGTTGTCTATGGATGGACGGCATGGCGCGGGGCTTTGGTGTGAAATAAGTGGAATTCTTTGGCATGCGGAATATGAGGTTGACATGTTCGCGCGCGCGGGTGCGCGGGATCAGTGATCGGTTTTTTTGTTGGGTGGTCGGTCGTATGCCACTATTTCTTGGAATATCGGATCGGTTAGGCTGCCAGGCCAAGCACATTAAATCTTGGGTTAACCCCATCTCCTTGCAGGTGAAATTTGACATATAGGAAAATATATTATTGCGCTTTTCGCTGGCCTGAAAGGTCAACGCTCTTTGACCTTTACGTCTGACTTTTTAAGACCTATTTTGTACGGATTTAATTGTACTTTCTCTAATACAAAGTATTGGCTATATTTAGATTAGCTTTACGCTTATTACCAGCTTTACATTGACCTTTTGAACATAATTAATGTCATGGGTCAGGGAACTGCGTGTGGTCCTTTTGTTTGTTCATCCCAGCGTTAAATATTTCCAAGAAACCAATCCAAATACAATTTAGTAGGCTTAATTAATTTAGCATGTACAACAAAATATCAAAACCTATGTAATGTCTTTATGAACATCTTCCAAGTCAGTTTTCTTAATATCTTTCTTGTTTGTTCCGGTCCTTCCAGGTAATTTTATTTTGGATCTCTTCTCTGCTCGCGGAGACTCAACGCTGGGAATTTTGATTATCAGCGGCCTCCTCGTGATATCCACCGTGATAGTTTTGGGTTGCGTTTGTTTATGTCAACGACGTCGCCTTCGACCACCCCGCTCCGCTCCGGACATTAATAACCATGCCAGTAAGTTCGTTTTCTTTTCATGTATTCCGCGCGCCTTTGCCACCACCAACCCAAGGAGCGGGAAAACGATGCGACGTGACGCACGACGCACACAATTCAATTTTCTCCTCCTCTGAAACATCTTGTTCTGTCATGTATAAATTGAACCCCAGCTTCAGATGAAGGAACGTTTGAGACATTCAAAATCCCTATTGTATAAATTACTTTGGCTTAAGACCCATGTTCCAAATACGGGGGGAGCTTAAAGTGGATTTGGATGGGTTGGGTCGGTTTTAAAGGGGAAAATATGAAGGATGCGGTATGCGGGTGGGTGTGGGTGTCTTGGATTTTGGAGGGGGTAATTATAAACTTGTTTTGTTTCCCTCTTCAATTGTAGAGAATTCGAATGAAGCGTCCGGGTCGAATGGAGCCGGGACAATGATAGCCATGACGGATAAAACGGGGATCCATCACAGTCTCTCCCACCAACAGCATCCCACGTCCTCAACATTGGAAAATCTCCACAAGTCGGGAAACTGGCATCTCCCTGCGGAAAGCCTAGGGTACACCATGAAAATACTTCTTCACCGTCTCCGCTCCTTTATCATGGGAGACTGAATCCTCCACGGATGGGAACCACGTGAGTTCATTTTAACACTTGATACTTTTTTGAGGTCTTCATTATTATTCGATCCGATGAGTATTTGTGTGATTCTATCGATTTGAATTGTATTTAAAGATATTTTTTGGACTGGAGTTTTATTTTAAATTGGAAGTTTTATGGAAGCCCAATTTGCCATTTTTTATTGTGGAAGACTAGTAATGTTAATTTTGACAATTTATTTGCAATTGCAAGCCGAATTACGAAATGGAAATTTAGGTTGAAAATTTTAAATAAGCAAAAGTAATATAAATACAGTGACTAGTTTTCTGTCAAATCAACCCACACGAATGAGTTAATTTGCCGTACCACTGTAACTGTTAATATGTGTTTACACGACATTTTCTCCATGCAGCACACTACGCAGTAACACAGTTATTCCGTTACGTTGCGAAATTTTCCCTACTTGAAATGTAATTACGCACGAAACGCACGTTGTACAGATGTACAAGGTTGGAGTGTGTAAGTACAAGTAACTCTGGGGATGCAAATGCGGTTTCCGGGACATAGGGAAGAAGCAAGGAAGGAAGAGACTTTAATTTATATGAATTTCCAAGTTGTTTGATTTATTTCCTTCCCCCCACAGGGAAAGGAGGAGCGGGAAGTTTGAATTCCCAGACAAAACTTTTGAGACCATGCATGCATTACATTACATGCGGCTCGCCCTGGCCTGGCCTTATTTCCTACCTTGACATTTATTAAAAATGACAGGATTACGGGAAGGGAATTAGATTTTAACTTCTCAATTAGGTTTTCACCGTGTTCAGCGAGTTGGAAGTTTTCCGCAGAAAATGTTGTTCCTACCACTGCATGTATGTGTATGTGTTGGCCAAGCCAACGTTATCAATCTTGTCCGTTGCCGGGAGTCATGACCCGAATCGGTTTCATGGAGCGAACTCCAAAGGAAGAGAAGAGGAAAAAAAAAGTTCAACTTGTTCCAAATCCCCCATTTTTATAGCACTTGAAATTGTCTTACTTTCCATGAGTTGTGTACGGCAACAGCTTATATTTTTTCAGTGCACGGGCTTTTTTTTCATTCCATCACACGTTACGGTACGGTTCAGCGTGGCAACGTAAGGGGCATTTGACAGCGGAACATAAAACCAAAATATATAGCCAAGTAATTTACTGGCACAGGGTGGGAGTCTATTTCCAAGGGAAAAAAAAACCCTCGATTCTCCAATTGTTAAGTTTTCCAGAAAGAAACTATTTAATTTCAGCTTTGGAAAATACTTGCAGCACAAAATTGAGTTCGGCGCCACCCCCTATGGCGAAAATGTAGCTGGGGGGATTAGGATTCAAAGTAAATCCTGGGCACGTACACTTCGTACATAAGATTTTGCTACGCGCAATTGGAAATCCTTTCTTTGTTCTTTTCTTGGAAAATTAAACTTTCTCAAATCAAAACCTCTCGTCACACGGGGCGGACGGGCGGACGTCTTTCTTTTTTACGGAACTCTCAGAATCGAATCGAATTAGAAATTTAATTTAAATGACTTTAAAAAAAGGAACATTTGCCCACACGTGCGTAGTACAGTACATGGAATTTTGTTATTCAATTCAAGTTTCAATATTTTTGAGACACTTTGACTAAAATGTAAAGTAAACGTATTGTATTCCGTGCGCCTGTTGTTTGCCAAATTTACAATTGGCATTCATGTCATGTCACACTTTTCTCTCAATGCTTTCTCCTGGTCCACGCCATGCCATGTTCGGCACGCACGAATACACTTACTTCAAAAATATACAATTTATTTATGTTGCTGTTGCATATGTACAAAAGGAGAAAGTTCTCGCACTCATTTTTTCTACATCCTTCCTTCCAGGGAAAAGAAATGGTATACTTTTTCCCGGGACGCGCCCAAGGCGTGCAAGACAATATATGTATATTGATGAGTAGTAGTCAGTCATACTCGGATGTAATTAATTTATACCTCTTTATACTGTGTAGGCACAGGATGGGAAATACTGTCGTATGTAAAAATGCCCTCATAAATAAACAAGTTTGTCACTTGAGTGTTGGGTGCATTAAAGGAAAAGGAAAGCGGGGGAAATTTGAATACACTGCGGGAAAGTACATGGTATGGTGACAACTGAAGAGGTGTGAAGATCCCATGTATTATGCATTGGAAATGTCCGGTAGGGGTGCAGGAGTGTGATGTGTGTACTAAGAAAAGGAAAGTAATAAAAAATGTCGTTTCTTCTACTTGGGGGACTGAATCGACTCATGAATTAAATATTTGAACAACTGAGTCATCAGTTGGGTTTCAATTATGTTTCAATTCAAGTCTATCGTTTTTTAAACTGTTTTGCATTTTTTGTGATGCATGCAACTGCAAATTGCGACTGGCAATGCTTTGTGTTGTCGTATTTTTTTGGGTATTTGTCTGCACAAAGAGTGAAATTGCGGAGGGCTTTGCCTTAAGAAAAGTAGAAAGGGCGCCAAATTATTTTTGGCATAAAAATTTACGAATTGTAGTTTCCACATGATTTTTTGCAAATGTTACTATTTATGTAATTTTGAATACTAAATGAAAGAATTCAACCAGTACTATTTTTTTAGCCATACCAATCATCATTAAATACACTAAATTAATTGAAACTTTTGGTCCGTAGTTTACAATTCATACATAATCTCATGGTCGAACCTATCAAAGCTACCCACATTTTTATGCCGTCTACGTAATACAAAGCAACACACATGCGAATATGAGTCTTAACAATTTTTGTTCTTATTTCTCGGTCCCTTTCCTCACGTACGTACGTGTTTCATCAGTGACATATCACCGAGTCAGAAAGAGGAATGGTTTGTCTGAAAATGAAATCATCTCCGAAACTGAAATGGAAGCCAATGAGGGGACTCATCCCACCCCAACGTGTCCACAACATCTGGTCACATTCACGCGTCCAGTCGCCAGTATCAAGTAATATGCAAGACATCCGAAGGAAGTCAACCAACCAGCAGACGCCACGCCAACAACAGCACACAAGGGACACAAAAACCCACAACACAGGGACAACGTGAGTCCAAGTCCAAGCGACGACGAGGACGACGAAAGTTTTGATTTGTGTCCATGTGCAATGTGCTTGTGCTTCTCGTCTTCTAAAGTTTTCGGGGGGAGAAAGTCTACGTTTACGTTTTACGTCTTGGAAGAAAGTAACTTTTCTTCACCTTTTCTTCCGCTCAAATGGGATTTGGACGTGATGCGTACTGCGTACTACGGCCCCTGTGTTTGTCCTTCTGGGGAAGTCACGCCACGCGTTTTGTGAAGGCAAGCGCGGCGCGGCACGGGCACGGCGCTGACTGACTGACTGCTGTTACTGTTACTTGATGGTGATGTGTCCTTTGACAATTTAAGGAGACGACGACGACGACGACGGATCCAAATCTCAGGTGGGAGTAAATACGGAGAGCAAACAAGGAAGAAGGAGCGACGGATCAAAGTGGAGATAATGGGTTAGGCACCGCAGGGAGAGACTAATTTTTTATATAAAAAAAGACTCTTTTTTTGTAACAATTGACGATGAATTCGTAAAAATCCATGGTCACTTCAATACCCGCTCTGTTTCTTGTACCCGAACAGTGGCGTGGGTGAACGTGGCATGTGAGTTAGTGAGTGAGGAAAAAAACACTGAGTTTTAAGACGTCTTGAAGTATGACGCGTACACGAAAAAAAGGGAAGAAATAGAAAAGTGTCGCCTAATGGTCGATAAAATATATGGGTGTATGCTATTGCTGTGTGAGGGTGTTTATATTATACGTACGTGTGAATGTGGAAGGCTGGTGCGAGCGAGGAAAGAAATTATTCTTAATTTCCATCTTATTCTGACGACGACGACGTTGACTGAGTTTTCTTGCCTTTTTATACATACGAAAATCCACGTACGGGTATGTATGTCAGTTGAATGTCATGGCACGGCATGGGAGGGGGAGGGTCGGATTTCGGAGTCCCTTTGAGAAGAGATCATCTTCCATTTTTCAAGTCGGGAAAGCGGAAATGAAACACTTGAATTTTTTTTTCCTTTTCCTCAGAAACTTCAAAGGGAGAAACTTTTTTACTCCACCAAATTCTATAATGCATGGGGAACACGGAAGAATTGTCAGCGGGGCGGGGGGGTTTTCAACTAAAGGCGGGGAATCCGGATGCACTTAAATGGAAGGACGCCGTCAATTTATTTTACACAGAAAACTCGTCAAACTTTTCCCATTGTTGTTCTGCTGAGGGCGCGGACATTTGGTTAATTTGAAGCCGGTCATGTATAATTTATTCACATTCCAAGGGACGGACGTCTTTGTCGTTTTATTTCAATTTACCCACCAAGTACGTCTTGAGAATGATTGACTGGGAAAATACCCATTGTAATGACCCGCCTAAAGAAGGGGTCCGACTCCTGGTGAAATTCAGAGCCCAGCTTAAATTAATGTTTCCACGCCTCAGAAAAATTAATCATTCAAATGTTTGTATGGTTCATTTCGAACTTAAAGGCGTGGTCAACTCCTCGGCCCCTCTTTTTAGATTCCCCGACAAGATAATGAGTGATGGGCGGCTCGGAATTTGATAATAAATGCCATTTGAGTTTTGTAATGTCTGAATCAGGGACACATGCAATGGGAATGGCCCCAAAAAATAATTATTTAATCCATAAATGTCAAACATTCACCCAAGTCCTCGGCTCGTGAAACTGTCCCATTTTTCCTTCCTAATCAATTATTTACACTTTTTCGTCCACCAACAAATTGCGGGTTCTCCCTTTCCAACTCCTGTGGAGGGGTGAATGACCCTTCTGAATAAGTTAAGGTCTCCTTTCCTCGCAGCGTAATGAAATTTCTCGCTTCGTTGTCGCCGTGTGATTTCTTTCTACGTTACACGCTGTCCTTAATGGATTTGGGTAGGATGGCTGATACTTTTTAATTTGAATAATTGAATTAATTTGGAAAAATAGGTACAATTGATGACTTTATTCAGCTATGCATGCATGCAATTGAGATAAAAAATATATTATACCCCATTCAAATTTGAATGTATGGCTGTCTTTGAGACTTAAAATCAAACTTGCCGCCTGAAAGAACCACCGTACCGTCTAGACAAGCAAACCTTATAAATTGATGGATCCCTTTAAGAAAATCATCCAAGTTGTATCATATTCGATTTGACTGGATTTCAAAGGTTTACCCCATAAAAGGCGAGTTGAAAGCAAATTCGTGGAAGCCACGGAGAAAGCCATCCCAGCTATGTGTCCGTGTTGGACGATATCCCTATGTATCTGTGTCTTGGGATTTCCCTTGTGAATTTTCCTTTGCTTTCACTTCCACATCACAAGTTTCCAAATTTAATCTAACGTACGCGTACGTGTTGTACACCTACACAACACACATCCGATGGCCGCGGCCACAGCCACAGCGGCCAATGCCACGTACGTACGTATTTTCTTTATTTTTACTAAAAAGCATTCCTGGTTTGAACTTTGACCCCTACCTTTCAACGTCTACGTCTGCCGTATTGATTTCAGTATAATTTGATGTAATGGGATTTTGTACGTCGAATTTAGGCTGTCCGCTCAAACTAAAGAAATGAATCCTAGTCCTGGCCTGGCCAGTAGTGGCGCTTTCAATTAGTTCTTTGGACTTGATCAAAGTTGAAATCCGTGTACATTTCAGTCTCACATATCTCCCTCACTTAACTGTGCTGACAGTTTTCTCTCATATCCCATGTAATCGCAAAGTAACCTGGTGACGCGATTGCGAAGCTTTAATCTGTACTTTGTATGAAATTAAAGGGGTGAAGTGTGTGTGTGATGGGAACGGACTTTTAGCACTACGTTATACTAACTGTAGTTGATAATTGAAAACCGTAAGGGTTTAACGCGCGTAGTCTGTCAATTTAAATGTTGCTTACCCTGCAGGATAGACTTTGTACAGTACAACGGCCTCATGGAGTACTGGAGCCTCCATTAAGTGTCAAATTGTATCTTTGTATCTAAAATATTTAAATGATGTACGTCTATTGTACGTAGGAAAACTGATGTGAAGTTTTGTAAATAATTAACGAAATCAATCATAAATTAGAATGCGGATGATTTTACCATCACTGCATGCATTTGGGATCCTTGTGTAAAATATGTAATGTATTAGTGTATTTATGGGAGGTAGGAAAGGATATTTATATCAGTAGATGAGTTAATTAGTTAATTTATTGAGCGTATGAGGAGGAAGTTGGTACAAAACTGTAACTGAATTATAACGTTAAAGCCTTTTGTCCAAGTATCTGAGTTTTACTACTAGATCTGAAATTAATGGAATGAATTAAATTAGGAAATTGAATATCATAAGTACCGGTAAACATTTCTTCCTCTGAACCTTTACTCATATTGTCGAAACAACTCAGGATTTTGGATCCCAATGCGCATGAGCGCGGGTCTGAATTACAATAATCAAATCAATCAATACAAAAACTTTACACATATTTGAAGTACCTATCAGTAGTGTACATTACATTTACATATTAAGAATGAACATATTAAATACTAGGTGGGGAAACAGAGTAAATTACATAAAATTGAAATTTAACTAATGTTAGGGAAAGTGCAGGGATGGGCGAGAAATGATCTGAAAGCAAGGCGCATCGGGGCGGATTCATTTTCAAGCTGATTTACTACTCCAAGTTTTAAGTGAGTTTAATTAATTATTATTAAGTTTTATGTGATGCTATAGTGCACTGCATCCACACGCACTACGCACAGCATTAATTTATGTGTGTTTTGTAATTTCTAATTTGTTTATCATTTGTAGTACACCATGGAGTACAATAGAATTTAAGATATCATAATTTTGTGCTTTGTAATAAGTGTTTTAAAATCATGTCAAACCAAATGTAACTTTATGTACTATAGTTGTGGGATTTGCATTATTGGAATTTGATAAATAAATGTCTAGACCATTCTGTTGTACCCTTTATAGTGTGGTTTTTAAAATTTTAAATGTGAAATTCAAACAATTAACACTACAAATGCATAATTAAACCTCCCGAATTCTACTTTATCTACTGGCATGATCCAGCACAAGATTAATACAATTCAAAGTTCTGTAATTTGATATCAATGCTCCTTGCCCTTTCAGAGGATTCTAAATTAAAGTTTGCTCTTGTCCCGACAAGGCTGGATTCGACTCGGAGGCGGAAGGAACTAGGGCATCTAAACCGGAATTACATTTGGGAGTTTCGGCTTTCCGTGATTATCGGTTATGTGCTTCCGGTTAACCGGTTTTAAAACCGAAATTCGAAATATTTACTGTACAAGAGAAAATAAGCCTTGGGGTATACTCATGTCGGGAATAGTGGTTGCAATATCATCAATTAATGTCATGATAGCACCAAATATCAATATTACATGTTTTCTAATATTTTTGTTGACAGGATATTGTGTAACATTCAGGTTGCGGCTCTTAATTTGTGATATTGATGAACTCAGCGTAACTTGAAACCCTCAATATCAATAATATCATTATTCTATTATTTGCACTCAAAGGTTACAAATAATCTTCCTACAACAAAATGTCCAGAAAATTTGTGCTATACGTGGGCAGAACATTCTCTTGCCTATACCTTATTTCTTGTAGTGTATGGAAAAGTTGGTGTTAGCCGGGTAGCTCATTTTCCTCCTGCACATCAAAATTTTAATATTAAATCCACACGTTTCGGAGCGAGCATTTTCTTTTGCCGAGTATACAGGGTGTCCCAGAATTAGCCTTCACATTTTGCACTACCAAAGTTTGAAGTGACATAAATCAAGAACTAGGCATCACTTGGGCTTGGTTCAACCACCACAGGCTAGTTAATGCCACAATGAGTCAATAATGACTGCAGGTGGCAATTGAAATAGATTGAGATTCAAAGCAGCAGTAGTGGCTGGAGCTGGAAGTCTATCTCTATTTGCCTTCGACTTTATGTTCTGCTTCAAAAATTTGTTTTCTAATACATTAAAAACTAATGGAACCCATTCATTTTTGCATTTAATTTAAACCAGAATTTAGCCGTAAAATTCATTAAAAACCGGTTTTCGAGGTGGCCGACACCGGAATTTCGGTTAACCGAAAACCGAAAAAAAACCGTTTTGAAACCGGTTGTTTTTATCGGTTTAGATCCCCTAGGCGGAACGCGATAGCAAAACTGCCTTTGCCTCATTACGATTTATCCAACCGTCATGACCACAAATGTAAATCACATCGCTTCGCTGTTGTCTGTCAGTAGATTTTATTATCATTACCATTTCACATTGTGGTTGAGGAAGTTAAATTTAAATACAGCTCCCCGGGTTCCCCGTCACTCCACTGACCACAGCACAGGGTGTTCCAGTTTCAAACTACAAATTTGTACCATGTAAATGCGTTATATTGCAATTATATGTATGTACATAATGCATGAAATAGCTAGTTTCCAGGAAATTCCCACTCCCACAAATACATACAGCCTTCAGGGAATTCAGTCTGAAATTCAAAGTTGTTGGAATTTATACTCACATAAGGTTACGACTGCGAGTGGGAAATTCGCAGAATATTTTGAATGTCACCCACTCACTCCCAAATTAAATTCTATTCATTCTAAACAGTATAGTATAACTTTAGCACTAGTACATTCAATCACACCGACACTGCTGCGGCTACCCTAGTCAAAATGGATAAACTTGAATTCCAATACGAACATATTGTGATGGGAAGTTTACGGGTTCTTGGATGCCCTCATCCACAATAGGCTTAATTGACTAATTAGAAAGGCTACCTGGATATTTAACTTACCTATTGCGTCAACTAGAGTGCTTAAGTGATTATTGGACTGCTGGATTTGATAAGCAATTACAAATGACATAATTCCCAGTTTACATGACAAAGTAGCAGGAAATTGTCACGTGCTAACATTGCCAACTGCTTGGGTTGCCGTGTGTGTGTATTGTGTATCTATTTCTTCCGTTCGACTGATAAATAGATAACGATTACACATGACGACATGAGCATGTGAAGTTGCTAGTGTGTGTGGTGGATTTATTAAATACCCGTGTGTTCGCGTGTGTGTTGACGGACTCCAATTTTAAAATTTGACAATTAAATCAAGTGATGTGTTTAATTAGCCAGGCTAGGTTAGGTTATGACGGTATTTAGTTGTTTAATTGGCTGACCCGACTCAATTACTGAGTTTTTTTTGAAGTTTTCTATGGAGATGAGTAAGAGGAATTCACATTCGCCGGGTAGAGCTGATTGTAAGAATTTTATATTTAAATTTTACTTTTATGATTTTGAATGTAATATTAAAATCATATTAGATTTGAATGACAAAATTGATGCCTCGGAGTATGACTCCCTACTGGGGGTTAAACGGGTAATAAACCAATAAAATTTTGATTGTGAAAAGTTTTATCAAACCAAACTTAACGCGCGTGCTTTTGTATGGGTTCAGACAATTATTCCGTACCCGAAATCCGTTTTTTTCATCCTCGGGAATGAATTCTGTGAGAGATTTAGCTACTATGGAATGCGAGGTGAGTCTACCACCGATACTTCCTGATTTCTTCAAAAAAGCAGCTTTATAAATTTAATCAACTCATTCACTTTTGTTTTCTCGACAGCCGTGCTGACTTTGTACCTTCGGAATGCACTCCAATTCCCTGACAGTTCAGCGACCGTGATTTTCCACGTTTTTGTTATGCTATGCTATTTTACTCCTTTGTTTGGTGCGATGCTAGGTATGACCAATTCGATTTCTAGTTATGCTATGTCATACAACGAGACTCTGTACAAATTCCTAATTGTTATATACTTTTTGATGGCAGCTGACTCCTTCCTTGGAAAATTTAAGTGAGTCCTTCATATTCTTAATTTTTAATCGTAATTATTTATCCAATCAAGTGCTTCTTCAATATATTTTACAGAACAATTTTGTACCTATCAATCATCTACGCATTTGGGAACGTCACCCTTTCGATGGCCTCTTCTCCGGTCATTCCCATACCCACAGTGTACGAGATGAACATTTCCTTAGTTCGACTAAATTAAAATTTGATATGGGTTTGACACAACTCAAAAATATCTCAATATTTACTTATTTTCAGAACCTTCAGTTTGATAGGATTAGCCTTGATTGCTATTGGCACGGGAGGGATCAAACCATGTGTAGCTGCATTTGGTGGAGATCAATTTACAATTCCAGGGCAAGAGAAAGCACTGGAACAATATTTTTTCATATTTTATTTTCTTGTTAATTTCGGAAGTGTGATTTCCACATTTCTGACCCCTATATTTCGTAAGGATGTCCAGTGTTATGGGCAGAATACGTGTTATCCCCTCGCGTTTGGAGTTCCAGCAGGCCTAATGATATTGTCTCTTGGTAATTAATTAATCCAGATATTTATTAGTAGGTTAACAGTTATTCCTTAATATTTGCACAATGTTGTTATCACAGTGATATTTGCATCTGGACTGCGACTGTACAAAGTCCGATTGCCGGACAAAAATGTGATGGTGGAAGTTGTAAAATGCATTTCGGTAAAGTTTGCACAGATTATTTACAAACTCAATGGCAGTTAACTAACAGTTAATTTTACTCTTAACTTTAGCTTGCAATTAGCAATAGGAACGCACTGCCAAAGAAAGCTCATTGGTTGGACAATGCGAGTGATCGATATGACAAAGTTTTTATTGAAGACGTCAAGATCCTTTTACGAGTCGTTCTTCTCTACATTCCTTTACCCGTATTTTGGGCTTTGTTTGACCAACAGGTATTAGAGTAAAGAAAACACGTTAACAGCCCTCCACTACACCTCAAGAATAATAAACACAGTCCGTGCATGTGCATGGCTTGTGATCATCCAGAAAATTACTCGTCGTTTCCTCGTTTTATATCCAGGGTTCACAGTGGACTCTTCAAGCGACACGGATGAATGGCCATGTCTTCAATGGATGGACCATCAAACCGGATCAAATGCAGGTGAGACGAATTTTACCTAATGTTTCCTCCTTTCATTGAGGTGTTTTTGCGAGTCATTTCTTTCTTTTTGTGAAAAGTTACGTGAGATTACTTGATGATTTCTGTAAGATTTGACTTGATGGAATTTGCACTCCACAGAATGTGTGGTGCGGGATTAGTTAAAGTTTAGGGATTAGTTAAATTTGTAATAATGTGTAAATTAGTAGTTAGTAGTCAATTTTTTAACGCAATAGTGTGTGTTGATCTTGCGTAACAAAGGAAGGAAAATCGATATTAGTAGTTTTGCTGATTTGTTCAAGATTTGGCTTTTTTTGCAAAAATTCTGGATTTATTTTTTCAATCTTATTCGAAAAATTTAACCGTTGGTGTCAAATTTTACCCCTTCAGTTAATATAAAACTGCCTTTGTGCCTAAACGACTTCATATTCTTTCTCTGCTACAATAGTATGTCAAATGTGAGTTGTACTGAAATCGCAATTGAAACCAGATCGGATTAAGCATTGTAGTGCAGTGTAGTGTATTTTGCTTTCTTCAATCCCAAACAGCTCGTCAACTCCCTTTTGGTTGTGATCCTCATCCCAGTATTTGAAATGTTTATTTACCCACTTTTGGGCAAATGCAACATTCTCCGGAAGCCCTTACAAAGAATGACATTTGGTGGACTCCTAGTTTCTCTTTCCTTTGTCATTGCTGCTGTGCTGGAACTCAAAATTGAAGTAAGTCTGAAATTTCAACGAAAAGAAAGTACAAAAAAATACAAAACACGCACAACGTCACATATACGGATACATTCCTTCATATCAAATGTATATGTATTTTTCTACAAATGGAATCTGCAGAAATTGAGAGGAAAAAAAAACTCAGACTCGAAGGCAATTAGCTAACATGGATATGGATTCTAATGCATTTATATTTACTTGTATTTTTTCCCCATGAAGTCCACAACGCAGGCCTTGCCAGGAGTCCACGAATCGAATCTGAACTTTGTCAATACTTTGCCATGTCCATTACACATTTCCCTGAGCGATGTCAAAGGGCAACAAATCGGGAACTCGTCCTTGCTTCCTTTTGAGAATTCCATTTATAGAGCCATCCCCGCCATCAATTATTCAGTCAGCATTGAACCCTATAATCAATCTGAGAGCTGTTTGCTCAATGGACAACCACTATCTTTGGATCCCGGACGTCGACTTCCCATCCCTTCAAAGTCAGGGCAGGTAAATAGAAACAAGCACAGTCAGTCTCGGGATGTGGAAAATCAGACTATGTGTATCTTCTCACACAAATCGATCACTTGTCTTCCATTTTCAGAGCCGAAGTATATTAATCATATCAAATGACAACTTGGAACCTATTCTGGTGGACACGGGCGGTGAAGATGGAGATGATTTGGAAAAATCTCAAGAGGGAAATGCTAAAATCAGGTAAGAAAATCACATGACTCGAAGGCGCGGCAGTATTTAAAGTAATTTAATTCGGTTCTTTTTTTTAAAATTAGGATTTCATTTACTGGTTTATTGCCTGGCAACCACAGCATTTCTTTGGAATCAGTGGGTTATAATTATGAGCTCCCATTAAATAATACAGAGACTGGGTCTGCTTCAACTAAAGAGATTCAACCGGGAAAGTAAGTAAACCACTTCCACATAATCAAAGGTTGGAATTTAAATTTGGAAGTTGTAACTCTCATTTCTACTCATGCACAGGTATTTGGTTCGAATCACACAAGTGAGCAGCAATCCAAAGAATAGCACATCAACCAGTTCTACTTTGTTGAACATTTTGACGGAAACGGGTGGAAGTTATCTTTTAACATTGTTTCCTGACCGCGAGCGCAACCTGTCGTCGAATGGGACATCGAAATCTTCTGATATCATTGCAAGAAACAAATCCTATACACAATATAAAGGCAAATAATAGTATTAGTTTGGTCTGTTTTAATATCAAGTTATTCATACAGGTGGGGAAAATATTTACATTAACAAATCCGGATTCCGTTAGCATGCTTCTCATCTTACCCCAATACGTGGTAATTACTGTTGGGGAAATTCTATTTGCCATTACGGGCTATGAATTCTCTTACTCACAGGTAATGGATGAGGGAATATGTTGTAAATGAAAATATTTGTGATTCAAAAATCTTTAATTCTATAAAATGGACTTGGTTGGATTTTGTAGGCACCAAATAGCATGAAAGCCGTTGTTCAGTCTATGTGGCTAATGACGACAGCGTTTGGAAATCTCATTGTAATACTCGTCGTGGAGTCAGGCATGTTTACAATTCAGGTGAAATACAAATATGCACATCAGTAGCATCAAAATATATTTAGTCAATACTTCACTATTATTTTGCATTTTTGTTGCAGTCCACGCAATTCTTCTTCTTTTCGGGACTTAACCTTGCTGGAATAATTGTGTTCATTTTCCTTGGATATCGCTACACGACAATAAAAACCCCACCGTCTTCACCAGCCGGATTCAGGAAACAAATTCTTCCTCCGTCTTATGACGATGACTCACTTTATGAATGACACTTACCTGGGAAAATAAGTATTACCACTCTTACAGCATATTGAGCACATCTTAAGAATACGAATTTCAAATCTGTGATATAATTGCAATCATTTGCCGAAACCGATTGTGTACATTTTATTGATTTGGAAAGTTGTAATTTACATAAGTCGTACGCAACAATGCGAGTGCTGTGTTTGTATGTATTTGAGTGTCCACCATGCATGGGAGAGCAGCAGCTTTAATGAGTTGGTCTGAAACTTTAATAAACTGAACTTACTATTAGTGAATGTTATGGCGTGGAAGCAATATCTACAACAAAATGCATGCTTCCAAGGCAAGGGTACACACACTGAAGAAGCACCCGCTTCCCGAGACGGTTTTAAATGCAATCACTGGAAACCACCATCACCGAAGCACCTGATTCCATCAAATTAAGTATATAATGCAGACGACTGTGCTACAGCGACAGGCCGACCGACAGAAATTGTGAAATCAATGGCTGTGCCATATGCTAAAGCAAATGTGCTCGGTAATAATTTAGTATGCATGCAGGCAGATCAGATGTAGGCGACAGTTTGTAGTTCTACAAGGAATTAGCTAACATTAATCAAATCAAAAATATAGAATGAATTTATTTGTAGGACTTGATTTGGACTGTTACAATAAAGTTAGGATTAGAATTTGCGTGAATCATTTTCAGTTGGAAATCAAACTTAAATTAGGGGTCATTTTGAAGATAATGTGATGCCACAGAAATTTGGGTTCCGAAGAGTTGTGTGGATGAATGGTTACTGGGCTCCGATGAAGGAGCCGGAGAAAGTAGCAATGATGATCAGAAGGAATCCACCCCACATTTGTACAAAATAGTAGCCTGGCAGAGCACGAACACCACACCTACGGCCGCCTTCAGTACTGCTGTCATTACCACCTCCAGCACCGCCGCCAGTGCCAATACCAGAGCTACCATCATAGCCAATCAGAGCACTACCGTCGTTGCAGTTGCTCGCGCTGCAATAGCATAATGGTGGCCCGTATTGGGTATACACTTCATCATTTCATCCTTTGTTATCTTTTGCATACAAGCTCGTTTTATAATCTTTCCCTCGACTGCAAGAGAAGAAACGACATATTGGTCAATGTTTTAACGCATGTGCATGGTGGCGGTAAACTTACGAGATTTTCTATAGCAAGCTAAACTTGGTAGTGAATCACATTTCTCGCTCACGCCATTTTCACCATCCTTGCAATTGGCATAGTCGCCATAACCGCAGTGATAACACCACAAATCTACCAGTAAAAAGAAAATGCAATTTGAATTTGGAGACTAGAGCTTCTCACGGGTTCGGATTCGGGTCATAATAATAATTTTCGGATTCGGATCAAAATAATTATTTTCGGGTTCGGATCAAGCCTGATCCGACCCGTTACATGCTCTTGAATGCTTTTGATCTCGGGTTATCGAATCGGGTTTGGATCAAGATATGTCGGGTCGGGTTCGGGTCAAATATGATCCGATCCGTGGGAAACTCTATTGGAATAAATGGGGTATTTGCAATGCGGAATGAGTTCAACAAACTTAAAATATTTACGTACCATAATTCAACCACTGAGACAAAGAGGTTCCAAGGATCCCAAATACTACCAACAACGTCAGTTTGAAAGCAGCCATTTTCACAATGTGGACTAAGATGAACCTAGCCAACAGATCACTACTGGGTAAATTTATGCAAAGTGTGGTGTAGAGATTTATAAGAATTAAGGAATTGTGTAAAGTGAGTTAGAGAAACTTCGAAGTTGAGTGGGATTCTGAAGAGTTTGGAAATCTCAACGGGAAGTATGATTTGTTTGTTGGAAGTTATGCATAAATCGCCGCTCTGGAGATTTATGGAAAATTTGTATTTGCAATCTACCTATGCTAGTTTGAAAGTTTGCTAGAGATTTGACCCTTGACAAATTCGTTGCTAAGAAATTTAAATATGCTAATTAAAATTCTTGGGTGTTTTCTTATTCTTGAAGCCAGCCTTTAAATTGATTAATTGCACAAAAATTGTTAGTCAAATTAAATTTCGCATACAATAACTCAAATTTACATGCATTAAATTTACACTGCAGGAATCTTATTGCTTTTGATACACAATTTGTCTTGTATGCTTTAAAAGTGACTCGACTCTTTAATCTTAA
This sequence comes from Orthonychiurus folsomi, assembly GCA_036851895.1. Classification (NCBI taxonomy): domain Eukaryota; kingdom Metazoa; phylum Arthropoda; class Collembola; order Poduromorpha; family Onychiuridae; genus Orthonychiurus; species Orthonychiurus folsomi. Next base: position 1,395 of record JAAXYW010000875.1, on the reverse strand, counting down.
CAGTAAAACTTTATCTTTGCAAGACTTTTTAACTATATAAATCCGTACGCTTAAATCTACGTTGAACTTTGTTGTGACTGAGTCGAATAGCTGAGTTGTGTAGCCGTTGTAATTTAGTGGCAAGGATTTCAGGCTCGTATAGACTACCCCTATAACCACCAATATCCAATGGACGTCCATTAGACTTCGAAAACATACAATGGACGTCCATTTGACTTCGAAAACATCCAATGGACGTCCATTGGATATTGCTGGTTATAGGGGTATATGTTCAGGAAATGATTGGTATAGATATCGGGTCGGGAGATTGATACTCGTTGGTTGGACAAAGGATGAAGTCCACCAATATCCAATGGACGTCCATTAGACTTCGAAAACATACAATGGACGTCCATTTGACTTCGAAAACATCCAATGGACGTCCATTGGATATTGCTGGTTATAGGGGTATATGTCCAGGAAATGATTGGTATAGATATCGGGTCGGGAGATTGATACTCGTTGGTTGGACAAAGGATGAAGCATCTGCACTGCAAGTAAATGATTGGTGGACGGACGCTAAGTGTTTGTTGTTACAATGGCAAACTCACATTTGAAAATAAACCCATCTTGCCTTTTGGACTAAATGGTTCTAACGGTGTTTTACTCTGTGACGGCTTCGACGGTATCTAAATTTAAATAGTTTAGCATGCATGCATGCAGATCGGAAGTAGGCGACATTTAGTTCTACAAGGAATTAGCTAACAACAATCAAATAAAAAAAATATAGAACGAATTTATTTGTCTGACGTGTTTTGAATGTTACAATAAAGGACTAGAGTTTGCGTAAATTATTTTCCAGTTGAAAATCAAATTTGGACTAGGGGTCATCTTGAAGATAATTTGATGCCACATAAATTTAGTCTTATCCGTACTGACGAAAAGAGTTGGGAATGATTACTGGGCTGCGATAAAGGAGCCGGAGAAAATAGCAATGACGATCAAGAGGAATCCGTTCCACATTTGTTCGAAATAGTAGCCTGGCAGAGCTCGAACACCACAGCTACGGCCGCCTTCAGTACTGCTGCCATTACCACCTCCAGTACCGCCGCCAGAAGGAGCTCTGTTGCAGTTGTCCTTGGCACAATGGCAAAGCACGTATGCGTGATCAGTACCTATGGAGTGGCAGTTCAATTCAGGTGGATGTACCTCACAACCTCTTCCTACAACTTTTTCCAGGACTACGCCTGCAATAGAAGAAACATCAGATTGGTCAATGTTTTAACGCATATGCATGCTGGCGGTAAACTTACTGAACCTTTTAAAGCAAGCCTGCTTTTTATATTTTGACGAATCACATTCGTAGCTTTCGCCATTTTGACCATCTTTGCAATTAGTGCAGTTATAACAGTTCAA
>JAAXYW010000874.1:0-28262 GCA_036851895.1 Orthonychiurus folsomi | reverse complement strand
CAGTTACAGAACCATTGCCGTCACACCACTTTCGATTCTGGTCCCATTTATAAATCATTTGGAAGATGAAGCAGGGCCTGGATCAGGCGTGAAAGGTTAGCAGATTTCCCATCAAAAGGAATGTACCTTGTACAACTAAACGAGAGTATTGTAAACATACACCACAAAATCCATTCAGAATTCAAACCAATATTTGCAAAAGTTTTTTTACTGTATGTATGGGGCCGAATCAATTTTAAAACTCCATGATTTATTACAGGAACTTGGTCTGAAAAAACCGTCAACCCCATCATTCTTGGACTGGACATGAATGGAAAGCTGGACCCTCAAAACTATTCATCCGTTTTTGCTCAAACTCCAAACCTCGAAAAAAGACCATCCGCGGACCTTGTGAAAAGAACTTTGGCCGCAGTTTACCTCACACTGTGCTTCCGCTTCATGGGGTTCTTCCCTCCCTCCAACCCAGAGGAGTTAGCTCAAGAACCCACGCCTCCAGTCGGCGGGGAGGATCACATGTCAAGGCTGGAGATTGGAATTGGCGCCCTTCTGCTCCGCCATTTACAAAGTGCATCGTGTAATGCTTATGAAATGAACAGCGTGTCTGGTGAAAAAAATGACCCAAGACACTTGGCCATAGCTCCAATCGGTGGAGCAACTTATCCGACTGTGAGCATCACAAATCACAGTTGTTCCCCAAATGTGTACCGCTTCAACATTGGGAAACTCTCTGTCGTGAAAGCAATCAGTGAGATTCCCCAAGGGGAACAGATCTTTGACTCGTACGGTGAGTCCTTTACCACACAGTCAAGAGAGGAACGACAAAAACACCTTGCGTCTCAATATTTTTTTGAATGTGGATGTACCTCTTGCAAGGAGGATTGGCCATTGTACAGAGATTTACTCAAATCTGAGCTACAAATGAGGATCCCATGCCCAAACTGCAAAGCACCCCAGAAGAAAAAAATTAAAAAATGTTCGAAATGTAATAGAAAAATTGACTCACGACATTTCCTCCGTGATCTGAAAGTTTCTGAGACAAACTTTGCATCTCAAAAAGAAAATTTACTTTCCGGAACTGTGATTACTTGTGACATGGTAGCGGCTTTCTCCAACCACATTTCCCTCCTTCAAACTCTTCAATCGGGTCCTTGTCCGGATAAATTTATTGTGGAATGTCAAGAGGCGCTCAAACTTGCATGGAACCTCTCCGTCTGCTAAGAGCATTGGGAAAATGTCATTAATTCCTCTCCGCGGATATGCACTTTTCATCAATTTATTTTATTCAAGGCGGATTCGCCCCTCCACGACGGGGGACGACTGCCACTTCACTCAATAGGCTTTGACAGGGTGTTTGCTTGCATTTAAATGGGAAACTGTAATTACATTACTTGACTCTACAGACTTGCGTGCCTCTTCCGTACGTGGATCGTCTGAGAAACTCTAGATTCTTGCACAGCAAGTGTACCTAACGTTAGTTCCAGAGCTTTTAATTAATTCTGTTTACAATTTGAATAAATTACACGGGACGAAGGATTCGTCCATCCGAATTTGTTATTCTCCACGAATTTGAGTGGGAAACTGAAAGGGAGGGTTTTACGACGAGTTGAGTCCTTCACAACTCACATCCAGTTTCAACTCAAGAGCAAGAACAATCCAATCTCATTTGAATTTTGAGCCTTTTTGCAGGCAACGATAATAATGATTTGAGGTTGAGATAAACCTACATTAGTTTATGAGGGGTTTTCTTTGTAATTATTTGCAATCTATCATATAAAACAATCCATTTGCTGTAGTTAAGAAAACTTGTCAGCTGTTCTGAGTAATTTCTGCAATTTTCAGTATCCAAGTACTTAGGATCTTGAGTGCTGACACATTTGATTTCACCCGACTGTGAGAGGAAACAGATTAATGTCTCCGTAAAAATGGAAAGGTGACTGGAAGACTGATGGAATTACAGGAAACGTAAAATAGAGGCGGAAGACAAACAGCATGTTGTCGGCTGAGAGTAAAGTGGAAAAGATGGATCAGGGATGCCTTTTCCCAAGGAATCGTCACTTGGGTATGTCTTCTAACGATTCCATTTTTCGAGGAGTCAAAGCCAAGTGCCACAGGTGCGATGTGAGGGAGCATTCATTGACGTGCGTTTCTCCTTGCCAGGACCACAGCATTACACTACAGGAGACACACAGTCTTTCCCACAGGAACCATGGAAATGCTTCCTCGCGACACTTTCTCTCATCTCAATTTTCCACCATTCCTCGCCTCCTTTCTTTGCTGTAAGGATGGCCAAGTCAAGTCAATTGGGCTCTTCCCACAATTTGTCCTTTCATGACATGCAATCCTGGGCCAAGGCACGCGATCCAAACCACTCCTCCATCGGCACGACCAAATTTTACTACCTTTCCCTTGAATCCACAATCCCATTTATTAGCACTCTCAAACGATGTACTTTAAAACACTTTCACCAAATTACCTTTTCCCAGTTCAAACCGGGGAGGGGCTTATGGTAAAATTCTCCAAGTATCAGTTTTTTATTTAATGCATTTCTTTATCCGAAAATACAATTTATAGAAGATTCAACTAGAGAAAAACACATAACATTTCACAAAGCGTATGAAATGGTGTCATGATTTCCTGGATTCCAACTACATCTTTGGTTGGAATGGTTGTGGGAGACAGAGCTGACACTTCCACTCCCTGTGTAACTGGATCAGATCAAAATCAGTGGAATGAGCTCAAGTGACAAAGACTCGGAGCAGAAGGTGAGAAGGCAGGACGGGGATACAAATGCTTATCTCTTATAGTTCCTTTCCCTCGAAACATAAGATCCATTGAATGTGAAAGACGGAGGCTCCGACTTGGAAGCACTCAGCCATGTTTTTTTCAATTTGCCTCGCCAAGACACAAGCCGCCGATACACGTATGCCACATCATCAATAACAGTCGGAAAGCTCGTCCGCCCTTCCCATTCGTGTTTTCCTCGTAAAATGTTGGAGCCGTGGAAGTAATTCCCGTTCCCAGGCATCATCCCTAGCTGATCCTTCAACCCCACATGTACGTTACACAGTTTCCAGTACGTGTATACCCGCCTTTTCCAATATTTTGGTCAGGTTCCCTCCTGAGTTCCTTCACCTTATTTCCGTTGGCTGAGAGTGGCAGGGATAATGACATATGCAGAGTGTTTGAATTTCCTGGAACCTATAGTACCCTTCATTTTAAGTGGGATGAAGGATGCATTAAGAAATAACATGAAGGTAAGGTAGAGAGGGGACTCAAAGTCTTTCAGGAGCTAAAGTGTGGCTTAAGACTTTCTGTTGATTCAACTGAGTCGAAAGGAAACCCAATTTCCGATATTGGTTCAGGCTCAGCTGTTCCCTTCTTCACTCCCCATTCCATTTATTCACTGCAAGGACCAGTTCTTTCATCCTTCAATTCCATTTCCTCACCGATCATCTTGAGGAAAGCGGATCGGATCGTAAAAAGACACTCTCATTTTCTCCACAACGCAATTTGCATCCCAACCTGAAAATTTTTGTATTTGATGAGCAAGGCAGACAACTTCGATCCTTCCATCCCGGGAAATGACATACCTGCCTTCCACCCAATTAAATCCCGGATTTTAACACCTCCGGATTTCCATTTAGAGTGTCAATACATAAAATTTTAATCTATTTTCCTCACCGCCTTCCTACACTTGCAATTCACAATTCGGGCATCGCAGAGCGGCGTGGCGGGGGTGGACGGAATCCATAAAACCAACTCATAAACTCCCGCGGATTTACATGTCTATTAAAGTAGAAGGGGAATTGGGAAACTTTTAAAGTCAATTTCCTATAAGCAGATGGGAATTCATAATTGCTGGGCCGGGGAAGACTGGAATTTGGATTGAGGTTTTGCATGTATTTTGCGGGCAAAAACCCTGTCAATCTCTGCAGAGCAGAGGAAATCCGCGTATTTCATTAATTCTCGGTGGGGGTCCTCCGCAGTAAGTAATTTCCAGGACTCGGATGTAAATGCACGCCGGATTTACTTCAATTAGGGAGTTGAATTTACACACTCCTCCCATGGCCGGCCTCAGCTTATACTTACGATGTATTTTGGTGCAAATAACATACAGCTTGCTGAAATTTCCTTTCCCTCAACCAACTCCATCAAAGGAGCGGCGTGGAAGGCTGGCTGAGTTTCGGAAATGAATAAATTCCATGCCAATGAATATGCATTAAGTCAGACGGGTTGGGATTCGGGAGGTCTTGACTTTCACTTTGCACGAATCCCAGGCTTTACCCTTCATCACAAAAACACGATTGATTCACGGTTTCCTTAAGTTACATGTGCAATCTCGGTAACTTCTCTGAACATACCTGCTGCCGTATTCTCTGGACAAGGTATCCTGGACAATGGGCGTAGGCGTTAAAGTAAAAGTTTTGGAGAGAATTGTCCACTTCCAAGAAGTGCTTAGCAAAGGAGCACATTCCCAGGGTTGTCTGTCTCCTAAAACGAAGCCCGGTCCGTCTGAGTAACAAAAGAAGGTTATGAGGTACGAAATGAAGTTGATCTTTCCAGTTCAAAGTTGAGGGAAAGGTAAATACGGAGGGGAAAGTGAGGGAAAGGATGTAAAATATAGTCTGGTTCTCCTCAAATTCAAAGGTACAAAGAAACTCCATCTAACTCTTCAATTGAAGAGATCGTAAATGCAGGGCCGTGCCGTTCCCGTGCCCGGTGGATTGAGGGTATAAAGAATCCACATGGCTGAGCAAAGGGATTGTATCTCATACAAAACGACGGACTTCTTTTTCCCTATCCTCGGCAACGGCGACACTGGATTTGAGGCCACCTCAACTTTACTTGATACAAAGGAATGGAGGCTAAGGAATCCTTCCTGTGGATGAAGCACAGGAGCACAAATTCTAAAGAAATGTTATCCTTCGTCGTGCACAAATATTGTTTTTGTTTTAGAGATAAGGGTTTGCAAGTTTTGAAGAGAAAGTATGGGTGAAAGCATGACAGATATAGCATATAGCATTTTCACATTACAAGTGCACAGCGTTTTTTCTCAGGTGGATTTCGAGATGTGAACTGTATTAAATCAAAACATGTTTATGTCGTACGTACACAAATCAATATCTGGGACCACTAATTGTATTTTTCTTTTCCTTATGTATGTATTTGGTCTCCAAACCACATCATTGCTTCAAAGAAATTGTAAAGAGCCTTCAACTTTCCTTGGAATAGCTAAAAGGGAAATGTATTTAAAATTTTCATGACTTAAATCTTACGAACAGTTCAGCTGAGGCCAGGCCAGGCGGGAAATGGCAGGTGTCAAATATTTCCAGGCACTTTGAGTGGAATGGGATGGAAGTAACGGGGTATATGGGAATTCCCTTGCCAAACTAAATCCCTGGGAGAAGAGGGATCTACAGGAGAAAGTCAGGGTACTTTCAAAGTGTGATGTCTCCATAAAGATTTTTCTTGCGGAAGCAATAATTTCTTTGAAAAAAATCAGGTTAGAGTAGCGGGCGAGAAAAGGATCTTAAATACCCACTCTCTTCCCACGTCGAGGTTGTCAAATTGGAAGCCACGGCCCAACTCTTAACTCATAAAATCTATCTTAACGGACTGAGGCTGAAAACCTTGGGGCACCAACCAGAATCCTTGATACATTTGATTTTCTCGGCCACGATTCCTTTTTGCGTGTGAGACTAAAAGGCCTTGCATTTTTAGTCGGTCCTTATCTTGAACTTTAGGTGAGGTGACGTCAAGAGGTGGCCCTGGCCAGGAGTGGAGCCCCTAATCAATGCGTCAAGCAAAGAAACCAATTCCACCCAAGCCTTTCATTGAAAAGAATGGACGGGAGAAAGTTGGGAGGACGAACGATGGGAGTCTTTCTTCTCCTCCTTTCTTTTCCTTGGCTTTTCAGCCGAGGGAGTTTGGTGGACGGACAAAAGTGTTTCTTCCATTTTCTTCTTATTATTTCTGGAGGGGGAACACAATGGATTCGTATAGAGAGGGGAAACCCAGACCACTGCTAAGTACATGCTGGCTTGGAGAACTGGATCAACAAATTGACTCTCCAGGAGGATTTAACTTCAATTCTTCCTATTATCAAGGCTTAGCCTTGCTCTAATGGGGCATTACAATGTCAGGGGAAAGCGGGGAAAGGTCCATTGCCTTGTTCACTCAAGGCAAAGAAAGTCCACAAAGTTGCTTTATGAGATTTGAAACTTGGGGGGAAAGCCTTGCATGCTATGTGAGAAGAGCCGAGTTGTAATACCCACTTTTAATGAATCCAAGTGCCTCCACCGTTTCGAAATAGAAATAAAGACATTCGTTTTCAAAAGAGAAACTTGTGGCAGTTGAGATCTGAGGAGAAAGTGTTGGGCGTCTGCTCTCTCCTGCCTCTTTTGCCTTTGTTCTTTTTAATGTACAGTTGCTCACATCCCTTCCTCCTTCAAACATTATTACTCACTCCGACACACATTTCATTGCGTGTCTTCAACGCTTTCCTCCTCCTTCCACTTTCTCCAGGCGGACGTGTGGTGTGGGGTGTGGGTAATGTGTATGACTTACAGCAATCCTGGCTCCTACCGTCCCCGCCGCTCTACACGTTACATTCCTGAATGCAAATCCAACCGTAAATGTATTGAAGAATGATGGCGGAGAGCAAGGAAGTGGAAAATATTCCCAGACATTATCCGCTCCCCTGCCTTTCCCCCTCCTCCTCCTTTCTTCAAATCCACATAACGACTTTCTAATGGCAAGGAATAAATGTTTAAGGGTACACGGTTGGAGAGTGGCACATGAGGGAAGTGAAATGGAAGGAACCAAATTACTGTCATCATTAAGACACGGACCTCGCCTCTCCTCCGAAACCACAATTTCCCAAGCCTCATACAATACAAGCTTCAAATTGAACCGGAATTCTTGAGCCTCCGTTTCCAGGCGACAAGTAAATATCCCTCCGTGGGTAATATATTTGACTAATCCACCTTTCCCTTTTTCCAAGTAGTATATGTATGTAATAGTACTGTCATTTCAATACACGACAAACTAGGAGTCGAACCGGGTGAACAATTTTCCATTTGTGGTTCCTAACCATAATAAATAATAAAACGAGACATCAAAGTGTGACAATTCCACACGTCGCGCGTCTGTCTCACCACAGAAGCTCATTAACCAATAGGAAAGGATCATCCGTCCGTATGTGACGGGGAAGGACTCATTAAGTCCCTCCACCTTTTGTATTCCCAACTAAAGTTTAGAACAATGGCCTTAATTAAAACGCGTGGTGAGAACAAGGTAGACTAACAAGTGATGCGGAAACAAGGGGGCTGTCTTGTATGAGGTACAGGCCAGGGCAAGGGCTCTAGGAATTTCGGGTGAGATCCAGCGGAAGAAAGTGACGGACCTTCATTTACACTTGGGGGTTCGGGGAAGGTTTTGAGTCCCTCCACGTACGTACAACGTACGTAAGGATTGCCTTAATCAATAGTGGAGTGGCGTGGGAATCAAAACCCGTGGATGGATACCCCCCTTATTCCCTTGAAGTCAGGGCCCCATTTCCTAGTCCGGAGTCACTCCTCCTGATCAATAATTGTGTTGGAAAATTGTTCCTCCCCGTCTTCGGATCTTACTTCTACAGACGCCGTATCCGTAGGAAGGAGTTGGTGGCTGAACATGTGCATGTGCTTCCTTTCGCCTCTTCAAATCCGAGGAGACTCTGTCACTTGGAATCCACTCGGATCCTCTCAGTTCCCCGCGTAGAATCGTCTGAGACGGACACTCCAAAATAATAATAAGAAAAAAAAAATCCCTGCCACGCTTTTTCCCTTTTAAATTTACTGTTACTTTGGGCTACTCTTAGGGGGAAACGTACAGGTAAAAATAATAGCCGTCCTAAATAAAACGGAATTTGGAAATTACGTGATAAAAAAAATATTAGGAAGGATTTTTTTTTGACAGTCGTTGATTTGGGGGGAATTTTTTTGTTGAATATTAACATATGCATACGTACGTACGTGCGAGGTACACAAGAAAAGCTAAACCCCTTCGTCCAATGAAGTGTAATTAAGGAATTGAACTGACAACAAGACATTAGACAAAGACAAAGGGAAGTCCCTTGCCTGGATGTCGACTGTTTTAAAGGAGGGTAATTTGATTTAGGAAGAGATTCCTATTACCAACTACTACACGTAGGATTCCCATTGAATTGTTTATGAGAGGACACCGGGGAAGGAGTTGATGAATATTTTAGTTGGGAGCTAAAGCCGTAGTCCGTTGGTTTTGGATCAAGAAACACGGGATTGTTGTCCCAAGTGTCATTCCAAGTGTTGTTCCTCGTGTTCCAAGGGAAGGGGAATTAAGTTCCGCGTTTCCTCAAAAAATGCTGTCAGAGACAACGAGCGTGAGTAGCGGGGAGAAGATCGGGGGAACGTCGACAATGATGGACGATCCGATGATGATGGGTGCACATCCCATTTTCCCACCGGCCTACAGGCCTTTCTTGGATGAGCTTTGCGAGAAGACCAAATTCAGCAAAAGTGAAATCAGATTCTTGTACCGTGGATTCAAGCAGGTACGTAACGTATGTGTGTAACGTAATGTAACGTAAGGGGAGTATGTTAAGGGTGCCTTTAGCTCCCAACCTCAGATTTATCATGCAATTTCTCTTAATTAAAACTAATTGACATTTCCGCGTGTCCCTTGAGCTGAGGCGAACATTCACGTCCCGCCGCCATTCCGTGTAGCCAATTTCCTTGCTCCCATGCACCTGGAACGCACAGGAATTGTCATCAGGTTGAAATTCTACGGGTCCTCCGTGTTCTCGGAATTCATCTCAAACTCAACTTCCACTACCTCCAATTCCCGCCCCATTAATTTAAATTCATGTCAACCTCTCTCTTCCCCCAATAAAACCCATCCAATTAAGGAAAGGACCCCGGATTCCCTTCCTTAACCCAAAATCTGGATCCCCAAATTTACTCCCCTCACAGATTAGGGTTTGGGGTTCAAAAATGTCTCCAAGTGAAATCAAATGTAATTGTGAACCAATCAGCAAATAGAATCAAATATGAGGAAATACTGTACGATGATTTTCAAATGTCCATTTTTTAAAAGTCGAATAAATATCTATGAATTGGCATTGGGATTTAATGTATAAATTACGGATTCCCAGGAGAGGCGAGGCGGGAAAGGAAATCCAAACTCAGATTCACTGCACCAATTCCCTTGACCACGGACGGCGGGATTCCGCCCATTCATGCAAAAGCTGTTGTCTGATTTATTATTACACGTTGTGAGTTTCCCTCATCTCCCGAGCACGTACGTACATTTCCCCGTGACCTTTGTACGGACGGACGTAGGTTTATGGGGGAGGGAGAAACTCCGGCGGCAGTTTGGGTCCTTTAAACGGCTTTCGTGACTCGGAGCCCGCGCCGCACCGCGCGAAGCTTTGAAGTCGAGTATCCATTTATTTTGAAATCAGATTACAAGGGCGTTTTCTCCTTTTCCCCGGCGCGGCGCGGGGAAAAATCCTTCAGGGCCATCATTTCCTTCCAGCAAGTGGAGTTTTGGATTAATGTTACGCCCGTATGCGTACATACGTACGTACGTACGTAACGTACACCCTCATTCCTCCGGTATTACATTGAGAATTTGCCCGGGCACGGCACGGCGTGGGAATTGAGTTCGGTGTGCGAAAAAAAAAATCCAAAAATCCCTTACAAAAGGCGAACTAAACCAACAGTGGGTCCCCGTCACGTTTCCCTCTTCGACTTTGACTAATGCCCTGGAAGGAGGAAGTGCGGGTTGTGGAGATTTTGGACCCTCACAAAATGTGTACAATGCAAAATGAAGGATTCCCATTGTGATGGCTGGTGGGAAGGAATATTGTGTGATTTTCTTTCAAAGAGGATGGAAATAAAAGTATGTTATGTATCTTCCCACACCACCAGTCATACGGATCAGGGCATGCCCGGTCGACCTCAACGCAAAATAGCCCACAATCGCACCGCACCGCATCGTAGGATTTGATTGTAGACGAAGAAATGTCAGCCAAGTTTAATTTTCTCCAGCTGCCTGCGTCTTATCCATATCCACGTAACGTACATGTGCATCCATTTTCCCTTGTGAATGGGAATCCCAAATGGAAAACATTTATAGCCGTTTGGAAATAGGGAGCTCTGGGCCAAAAATCCATACTAAATTTAACCACACCGCATGAAGCAAAGAGGAACTTGGAACTGAACTGTGTGGGGTGTCTGTCCTCCCATCCAATCCAATCCATTCCAAGAGTATCAAGGCAAAGGTATTAGCTGCGCTTGGATGAAGATATCTTGGAGACAAACCATGCATGGGTTTTTTAAAAGCCAAACTCCCTTTCACATTCTTCGTAATGATTCAGAACGAATAAATACACAGATTCCAGAATGATACGGACGTACTACTATCTATGTAATTTTTGTATCTTTTTTCCAGGAGTGTCCGGGAGGAATTGTCCAGGAGGATACATTCAAGGAGATCTATGCCAAGTTTTTTCCATATGGAAGTAAGTATGGGTTTATTTTTCCATGTCCTGTGCTGTGTAGCATGTGAGTTGTTCGTATGTTACATAAGATGCATGGGAAATGGAGGGCTAGGGACAGGACAAGGAAATCCTCATTAGAGAAATTGTAGCTAAGGATCCTTCCTCCACCTCCGAGATTCCCAAAATAGGATTTTTAAGCTGGGAGAATAAATCCATTCCATTTTGAGATCATTATGCCAATTCTAATCAGCCCTTCCAGGATTTTGTGAGTCAACCTGGAATTCAATCATTGAAATATTCCCGCGGCGCACAAAAGGCGACTTTCTCCTTTCCTTGACTCGAATGCAAATTTTTGAACGGATTCTACGCGGATCCTTGAAGTCAAACTGATTGCTCACAAATTTGTGAGGAAATGTAAAAGGGAAAAAATGGAAATGATGAATGAGAGGGATGGATGGTTTTTTTGGCGTCAGAATTACTTCGAGTCATCGTCGTCGTCGTCTCGTCGCCGGGAATTGCCTTTTGTTTTGATTGACGCGGAAGTGGAAATGTCACCGGATCATTTGAACCGTTGAAAACAAAGCCTTTGTTTGGATAGGCCAGGCCAGGCCAGGCCGGGCCCATCCTTACCAGTTTGAATACGCGGGAACATGAGTAATTCAAACAAAAGGATACGTTGTACGAAGTACATGCATGGGTTATGAATGGGACGGGGGGAAATCCAGTGTTTGCAAATAGATTTGGCAAACTATCCATGGAATTTGCACTCATATTGGCATATTTTGCTTTGTTATGAAGGATATTACACTTTAAAAAGTGATGGCCGACTGGAAGAGATCCCTGCTTGCCGAAATGGCAATAACCAAACTTCCCGCTGAGCATTTGTTTTCTTTAATAACATTTTTTAGTAGTTTTGGCACGGGTTTCTGCAATTGGGAAATCTTTTTGCGAAACGACGACACGGGAGGAACATGTCGTATAGTCGAGAGTGTTTGATAACGAAGTTGTATTGATACAGTGCGACAAAAAGCTATTTCTAAACGTAACCGATTCTGACGAGGTTATCCAAGGCGAAGCTTCAAGCTGAGCACAATGTGGGTCATAATTGGCAGGGAAATACATGCCCCGTTGAGTAGTCCTTGTACATACAACGTTGCACGCAAATATTACATTTGCAAAATCCCAATCCTTGTTATTATTCCACAAAAAAGATTGGAATTGCAAATTCTAATCCCAGAGCATTCCTACTGTCAGGTGAAGAGACGCGAATTTTGATTTTCAAAATAATACAATCAGATTCCCAGTCCCAGAGCTAATTTACCTTGCGATCGCATCTCCTACGATGTGATTCATGGATTTGCAAATCACGTATTTGATTGCAATATTTCTATTGTGGGCTATGCACGGAATCTTTTGTCATCAAAACTCCGACTCCGACTGGATTCTTTAATTTGGAAGTCAAGGCGCGAGTTTTCAACACGACTCAAATTTCTAATCATATTTGAATATTACCGCGGGCGTTTACTTTGTGCAGCGTTGCGAACCAGGGAATAACTTTTTAGGCAGCGGCTGGAGGTGTTGGACATGATTTGAATGATGTTTCAGATTAATCCGGAATATTTCATTCCAAACAAAATGAGTATGCGGGCGGGGCGAATGAATGATTGCAATGCATAATAACTAAATTCCCTCACCGCAAAGTCTCATTCACAATTCGAAACAAAATAAATTGAATATCAAAAACCTTCCCCGCCTCAAACTCATTTGTAGTCAAAGTGTAGGATTTGATATCAAAAAGCGTGTTTCAATTCATTTGTGTTTCTGGAAAGTATTTTGTTCAAAGTTCAGTGATTTTATTGCATACTTTGTAGTAGTAGGGAAACAAAAGTTTGACTTTTGTACGTTGTAAGATAAAAGTTATCCAACCGAGTGAGGCGGGGCTTTTAAACTAATTATGTAATCTGTATCACGCCCGTCCGTTCAGTTCCCCTTCCCCCGCGATGCCCTGCCGCCAATCTTACAAAGTTTCCCATCAAAAAGTGCTGGACGAAAGCCAGCCAACCATCCCGTTATTTATTGTGGCCAACTTCACAAATCCAAGAAGTTCAAATTCTCATCCCCTGACTTTAAGTGGGCGAAACTGAAGGAAAACCTACAAAAAAATGTACAGGAATTAAATCCTTCAGAAATTATGTTCACCCGTCGGTCCGGTGTTGGCCATTAAACTTTTTTACGTGTTACAATGCTCGTTATTTTCCGCTTCATGCTTTCCCCTTGTCAGAATAATTTTTTTATGCATACAATCATTGCATTGCTGGCTTCCAAGTGCCATTTGATATGGATGGATAATAATTCCATTTCCCCCATTAAAAGTTAACTGTCAGGCCAGCCACGCACACGCAGGGGACACTCTCGTTTTGTCTTTGTAATTAAAAGAGGAGGTAAAATTTGTAATTTCTCCATCAAAAGTTAAGCTTCAGGACTTCCTGTGCGTACGTACGTACACGTAGTTCTTGATGGATTAAAACCATGTTCTACTTTTAGTACTGCAATGAAGGGCTTGATGTGTGGCCAAGGAGAAATAAAGCCCACAATTCCCATGTTTTATTCATTTATTCCAAATTCCAGTCAAGGCAAGCTTTTCTCTCACCCACTTCCTTCGCCAAGGGCCCTTATTTGTCTTGGAAGCTGTCGCTGTGGTTGTCTCCGTCCCGGAAACCGCCCATGTAATTAGCACTCCGTACGTACGTACAGATCTATTCCTCCGATTTTGTGAGCGTGAGCATATCATCAAAAAAATAGGGTGGATTTTGAATGTATCAAAAGCCAGGTCACATGGGGACAATCCTCAACATGTTAACTTCCACAAAGGGATGACACATTAAGGATATTTTGTGGATTTGCCGAGTGTTTCATTTCCTTTGGTGGAAGGACGCGACGGGATATTAAATTACATCAAAGGGACGAAAAAGGGATTTCCGTCCATTAAGGAGAAGGGAGGGATCCGACGGGGAAGTTTTCTCCATGTAAAAAGAATGGAAGATAGAGTAAATTGAGGGATGTGACTTTCCTCATAGTGGCATGAACAAGTCGGAGTCCATTAGGAACTTGTCTCCGGCTCCCATTCCCACACCACTAGGTTTACATCCTCAAGTAAGTAACGAAGGCTGACAAGCTTTGAGGAGGAAATTAAATAATAATAGATGACCGTTGACAGAGTGAGTATTAGTTTCTAAATGTCATCTTCTTCTTCCTTTTTTTCCGCTCCACAGATTCCTCCATTTATGCTCATCTTGTCTTCAGAGCTTTCGACATCACCAGCTCCGGTGCCATCACATTTAAGGTAAATAAAGACACGGGGCGTACTTCACTTTTCCCGGGGATCTTTTCCTTCGTTGACATTTTCCTTGCCTTTCCTTTCCTCCTTCAAAAATGTCAACCTTTGTATGTAAGAAACTATAAGTACCTTACCGGATGGGCTTAATCATGTGACGCGTGAGTGACGAGACGTGAGGTACATACGTGCTTGGTCGTAGAAATTACACGGACGGTCGTATCAAATCAAATCGCATCAAATCCCAATCTGCAAATGACAAAAGGAAGAAAACGACAAATCCAGGGGGGTTTGATTTGATTTGTTTGTTGTATTTGCTTCAGGACATGATCCTCACCCTCTCCACACTCCTCCGTGGCTCAAATCGGGAGAAACTCAAATGGATTTTTTTCCTTGCCTTTCCTTTCCTCCTTCAAAAATGTCAACCTTTGTATTTAAGAAACTATAAGTACCTTACCGGATGGGCTTAATCATGTGACGCGTGAGTGACGAGACGTGAGGTACATACGTGCTTGGTCGTAGAAATTACACGGACGGTCGTATGACGCATCAAATCCCAATCTGCAAATGACAAAAGGAAGAAAACGACAAATCCAGGGGGTTTGATTTGATTTGTTTGTTGTATTTGCTTCAGGACATGATCCTCACCCTCTCCACACTCCTCCGTGGCTCAAATCGGGAGAAACTCAAATGGATTTTCTCAAGACTCTATGATCTCAACGGAAATGGATTCATCACGAAGCGAGAATTTTTTGACATCATTTCTGCAATTCATGATTTGGTTGGAGTTTCAAAACACAATGTAAGTTCTACATGCGGAAAGGGTACTGTAGGCAAGGGTTTGTGTTTCTTTCTTTTATCT
This sequence comes from Orthonychiurus folsomi, assembly GCA_036851895.1. Taxonomy (NCBI): domain Eukaryota; kingdom Metazoa; phylum Arthropoda; class Collembola; order Poduromorpha; family Onychiuridae; genus Orthonychiurus; species Orthonychiurus folsomi. Next base: position 13,544 of record JAAXYW010000874.1, on the reverse strand, counting down.
TTTTTTTCATGATTGTTAAGGCCCAAGCTCAAACATGGATTTGGTTACCAGCTTGGGTGGGCGTGGAGGAAAAACATTTGTGATGGGTATTATCTTCCTGGATTAACTGGTGGGGGGAAAGATAAAATCACAACTGGATTCTTTTTCTTGCAAGGAAAAGGAGACTTTCACTTTCTATATATATATATATCCATCTGCGATCGTAATACCTCACATAAATGGGGGAAATCCTTCAATTTTATTTTATCCTTTCGAATTGGAATATAAAATACACATTAAAGCGTCAATTCATAAAAGCAATTCAACCTCCAGAAAATTGGTTTGTCATAAAGAACATATAAAATAATGTAATTCCATCCAAGACTCGATGCAATTGATTCCCAGGACTATGCACTATGCACATGGATTTGTCATCACCACCTGATTTGATATCATTTTAACAAAATTACATTTTCCTCCCTCCCCAATAGCAATCCAACCCAATATCTTTTCACAGGCTATAAAATTTCCGATGAAAGTAAAACATTTGGTCCATTGGGACTTGGGCAAGGGAATTTACGAGTTTATTGTGTGTGGACAGGATGTGGGGGATATTGACGGAAAAAATCCGGGGGAGGACAACTGAATTTCTCTTCCCTCAAAAAAATCCCACAGACCCACAACCAGGAAGGAAAAGGCTCATCATTTATTTATGAGATTCCTCATTAACTGGATCCGTTTCTTTTTCTCTTTCCCCAAACTCACCTCTCCGCTAGGACAGTGATTGAAACAATGTTTTTTTATCCACCACTGACCTCTTTCTTTGGCATTTTTTCCTTCTCTTTTTCAGCAAAATGAAGACAGGAAGACCCGTGATCACGCCGATAAGATATTTTCCAAATTTGATTTAAATCGTGATGGAATCGTAACAATTGAGGAGTTTCTCGACTCATGTTTAAAAGTAAGAAACGTACATATTTCTTTGCTATTTTTAAACATTTCAGACAACAACATCATTTTGAACACACACACGTGGACGAACACATAAGGTGATGTTATGGAATATTTTATTGGGAAAAGATTAGGCAGACTGGACGTGGGGAATCCGAATTCCCTGAACTCAACTCGCCTTGTCTGCAAATGTGAAATGTCATAGTTCAACTTTCCCCAATTGCTAACCTTCCTACGGCCATCCTAAATGAAACTTTCTTTCTTCATCCACGTGTTCAACTTTTCTCCACTCGCACAGCACTGTGTGCAACTTACAGCGTGCTAACTGTAATTTGAGAGCATGTCTGTCCGCTGTGCTTGCCCTCGCCCTATTCAGCACTATTGTAAACTGTATTACTAATTATACAAAGGTAACGTGGGTCGTGCGTTCGCGCAAGAGAAAACTAGCAAAAAGGGATTTCTTCCCCAAAGAGAAAAGTGCAGGGAAAAATCAATTTCAGAAGAAATAAAATGAAGAGAAGTAGTTTCCCGCCGTCAGGCCTAATGAGATTCACACGGCTGTTCCCTGCTCCTAGCAAATTATGATTTAATGTCTCTAGCCTTACCCAGCAGTCCATTACATTTCTAGTGGGTTAAAGATCCATGTAGCAAAATGGAAAGGAACATAAAGCATAAAGCAAATCGCGCTTTCATATGGACGAATGTTATACTGTCAGAATTTTATTGTCTAATTCATGAATTTTTTAAATTGTACTGTAGTATTTTGCATTGTAAGGCAAACAACTTGAATTTCAGGATTGATCATTGATAATATCATCATATGTCATTTTGCACTTAACAGCTGTGCAAATAATTTTGAAAGGGTTCTTTAGTGCAAACTGCCTTCATTCCTTGTGACAACTTCCCGGCCTTTGAAACGAAACCATTAGAATGAAATGTAGTGAAAATATAACGCTGTAGGAATTGCATTCAAATAAAAGTAAATTTTGTCAAAATTTCACTGATAAAAAAGTTTAGCAATTTTAATGGATTCTAATACTGCCCCGAATAAATGGCAGAAAGGAATATTTGCTCCTACGGATTTTATTTCGCAAAGTGATTCTCGTTAACCAACTTTGACAGCTTTTGAAAAGAAAACTTCCGCTTTCACTTTGAGAATGGAATAGCGGCGCCTTCAGGAAAGGAAGGGTTGATTATGAAGTGTGGACAAGTTAATTTGTTTGAAATTGAGTCCAATCCTTTTATGAGTAAAACACCCATGCCTTGCCATGCATTTCCCTTCCAAGCCCAGCGTCCCCCTGTCATAATTGACATAAAACTTTTTCCCGGGGAGTTGAATCCTCCTTCTTTTCAAAACTTTGCCTCGCGGCGGCTCATCTCCTTTCCTCAAAACTTGATTGGATTTTGGGTTTGGTTGAAAAGAGTTGGAGAGCTCAGCCGGACAACAATAGCATGTAAAAAGCCTTCCTCCAAAATAAACTTTTCGTCCAGAGCTTTGAAGAGATCATCAATTCCCCAGGATTGAGCCGGAAGGTCCCCATGCACCATATCCCTTGATGAAGAATACTACATTTTAAATCATTCCCGTGCAAAGTGTTAACTTTTGGATGGCGACTGGTGGGAGTTGTGGCCGTTGAGTTGTTGTGTAAGTGGAAGGATGGGTTTGGAAGGACTTCTTCGCATAAATTGGGATTCCAACAAAGTTTCCCGAGGTTTTGTTCAGCTAATTTAACTCACAAAACAATTGAGTGATAAAGCAAAGCCTTGATAACTTGTGATGTGATGGTTGAAGGGATCCAGGCACATAAGTCCTCCAGTATGAACCCACCCACCCTGTCCTTCTATCATCAGAAGTTTGCTCACAATTTATTTCAACATCAATTTAATGAATACAAATTTCTTTCCTTCTTCTGAGCTAAAACTTTCACTGCACAGCCCACGGAGTAACATAAGATGAATTCCCAACTGATTCCCGCATCCCACCACAAGTTTCCAGTCAAACTTTCATTCCATGGAAATGGAAACATGCGGGAAGGAAAGGATTTTGTACAACTGAAACACTGCCATGCCATTTCGAATTACCATGTAAAAATTGACAAATCCACAGGAATAGCAAACCACAGCTACACTACAGGATAGCACACGTACATAGCACCCGCAGAAAATTTGAAAGATGACATGACGTAAATCATTCCTACGTGAATAATTTGATTTCCCCATCATCAAAGGGGTTTCAGATTAGATCAAAAAGAGGAGGGGGAATCATGAATAATGGACTCCGGTGATTGGAATGAGTGCTGGAAGGCTAAAAAAAATTGTTTGTTCGGAGTAAGCCGGGTTTAGCTGGAAGCTTAGAAAATAATCAGGACAAACGAGGAACTGATTGAAGTGTCCTGAATCCGAATTCAAAGCTTGTTAGTCGCCGTGGCGCTGGCGGGTTGATTAGTAGCGAGCGGGAAGCTTTGAATCCTTTGGATGAACTGTAATTGTCAATTGATTAGCCCCAACGGGCAATGGGAACGGCTGGTTGCGTGCATACATACATACAACACACATAACATACATACATACGCCATGCCGGCCATGTTTTTTGTCATTCCCCCTTGGGGGATGGGAATGGATATAAATACGCTTAACAACCTCAATTCTTTTGTAATTTCTCAAGGACGAACTGATCCTCCACTCCCTTCAGGCATTCAGCACGAGTCTTTGAGTTTTCTTTCCCGCCGCCGCCGCCGACGCCTAAACTATCAATTTCCTAAAGTACCCACACATCCCCCACCATCCAGTCCGACAATTTGCATCCGTCAATCGCCATTCACTACCAGATGCGTCGCGTGGTCCAAGACTGGTGAGTTTTTCCATTTCGGCAGCAAATAAATTTAACTGTGCATTCGAAAGGATCCCGCCGTGCCGTGTCGTGGCGTGCCGCCTGCACGCACGCCAAATACATACGTACGTACGTATGTACATACTATTTCATGTCTCTTCTAGGAATGGATATCCAGAGGAAAAACTTGGTGGTAGTAATAGTAATCTCATAGGAATTAATCTTTTGAAGCGGGATCGGACGTACATATATTTTGCTTACTGGATGCTGACTGAGGGGATAACGGGAGGTAGTCCGCAGTCCACGTCTTCAGTTGTTGGGATTGGCGGGAAAATAAGGAGTTGTGGCCCATTCAAATATATTTGTCTTTCTTTTTATTGCAGAGTTCCAAGGATCACTTTCCCCGCATCCTTTCACACACTGTAGTTTATTGCCCGCACCCGATACCCCTGGCAACTGATTTTTTCCCATAGAGAAATAGTAAGGGAGTAAAACGACTTAGCTTGGCTCTTGGAGCATCTTAAATTTGATTGCCATCTCATCGTTGACGTCATCCTCTTCGGGGTTTCAGTGTGAAGTGCATGCAGTGCAGATCCAAGTCAAATCCAATGGCTTTTCCACATCCAGGGCCTCTTTCGCCGCGACGAAGAAGACGACGACGAAGGATTTCCGAAGGAATCAGCAACCCTTCGATTTGCACTCCCATTAACGTGTAAAATCCACATAATCAATCCCCCTCCAAGTTTCATGGGAATTGAATTGGGTTTAATTAAAGGGTAAATGGTCTGGTAGTCTTGCTTTTAAACAAGAAATGTATTGGATGCATGGAACAACACGGCAACTTGCAAGCAAACCTTAAGGAGAATGACGACGACGGAGTTCAAAACGGATGTGCATGGTTCCAGGAACCTGGAATTTGTTTCCCTGGACAGACAGGGAAAGTCAAAGACAAATATTCTTCGAATGAATTTTCCTTTAACCACGGATGACGACGGTGAACGTACGTTACGTGGTTCATCCGTGCTTCCATGAATTTGTGAACTCTGCTCTGTATTCCGGGCATCTCCTGACCCAGAATGTCCCTATTATGAATTCAAGTAAGAGAAAAAAAAATTGGGGAATTCCTTCATAGTTCGTACGGATATACAAACGGCTTGGAAATTTATAAGGGAAGGAAATATGAAGAGAACCCGCCGCGCCGCCCACCTCATGATTTCTTCACGTTTGAGATGTGTGCCGTATGTTTTGTCCAAGGTTACATTGCGTTGCGGACAGTCTCGAACTCAATCTAACCTTATTTTGGTAAGTTATTTTGGTAAGGAAATCTCTGCGTGGAGCTATATAATTTTTGATTTACTATTTTTTATCCTTCAATGGATTTCGATTTTGAGCCTGGAGCTATAATGGTGGGCATAGCATTTTATGGGATAGCTCTGGAAAAACGAATCGTGTCGTTCGTAATATATTTATTGTGCATGCATGAGCTAGGAAATGAATATGTGATTTTTAAGAATTCACTCGTGCAGTACTTGTTACATTTGGAACAACTTTGTATGATTTGATTTGACGTTTGATGTTCCGTCCCGCTGAGGTCAATTTTATTTCATTAATTCAACCAGGACCATTGGAGGAGTTCTTCACTTTAATTGATGTTGTAATCAGAGGCTGGATTTTGCGATGGAGTCCAAGTTTAGTTTGTAGCAACCGTAAACAAATACTTGGTACTCAAGTTTAATTTTCTGAAAGGATTGTGATGAAGGGAATTGGCTTGTGGAGTACTTGAGTAGCTTTTCTTGCCTTGCCTCCCTGCACTGAAGGAAGACGATGAGGGGAAACCCAATCTGATTTTTGAAACCCGGCCATGGCATAACTTTATGTCTGTATAAGCTGTCAATCTTAGTTTTCTCCGTGCTCCTGTATTAAGTTTAGAGTTTCATCAAAACCACAGAACAGACAGGATCTCTAGGACCGAAGAGAAAGTCTTCTGTTGTCAACGACAAATATAATTAACTTTCTTTCATGCCAGAGTGGCATGACATACAGGGGGACCACATGGATCCAAGGTGGTCGCTATTGCTTTCACTTCTCCAGGGCAAAATTGAATAATACACATACACATGGCTAGCCAAAAAGGCAGTCAACCAAATTAATCAAAAACTAATGACAGGGTCCATTCGTGCTCCCTCCTGTACACAACACAACACAATCTGTGCATGTCAAAATTAATTTGGCTCCTTCACCGGCCCAAATTAGAAATACATACAAGATTTTTGTTTCGCATGTGGTAATAAAATGTTAGATTCATACACGAATTCTGATTGGGTTAGTACATATGTATGTGTTAAGAGCTTCATCAATCTTAAAATATTAATTAGTATCAAGGGATACAGCTTAATTATATGTTGACTCAATTACTGTCAGTCTTTATACGTTATGTATGCCCTTGTTCGTAATCGCTTGACTACAGACTGCTAATGCTGGTTGACAGATTTGAAGATATTGAAATGAAAAATTGATGTATTGATGTAAGTTGTTGCTAAATTTATGCTTAATGTAAATGTGAGCGGTAAATTATTAGGTACGGTGTAATTGGTATTAACATAAAGAATTGAAATATATTTAAGATAAACACATATACAAGTATATTGTTATTTAATGGAAATGAAATTAATATTGTCCATTAATATGTGTCCGCGTGCAAACCTCGATTGAAAATATGAGGGATTCCATCATGCAACCCAGAATTCCAGGCACTTACTTTACTCTAATGTTGACGTGACGTGTTAATTATTTGCTAAAATTCTAAAGTTGTTCATACAATTCTGTACGGAGTGTTCGATTGAAGCCAGCTTAGTAGCTGTAGTGATGAGAAAATATTGGAGTACAGTCCAGCAGAAGCGAAAACGTTTTTATAAAGTTAATAAAGGATAACCAAATTTTAGCGTTTAATCGATGCCAAAAATGTTGTATCTTTAAATTAAAATATAATTAAGTATGCGTCCATAGTTCCATTTCAAAATTTGGTTTACGTTGTCGTTGATCTATCAGACTGTTTAAGAGAATGTTACGAGCGTTCGTGCCACGTTCAACTCAGACATTTGAATTTATGTATTAATGTGTTATAATCCCAACATGGAGACTATATATATATTATAAATGTGAGTTATTAAATGGAATAAATCGCAAGAAGTAAATGTATGTACTTTTATTTTTTTCAACACTTTCTTTGTGCGCAAACAACAGCAGCACGAAATTTCCAAAATTCTAAATGTAACGGTTAAATGCGATTCTCAAATTTTCCTTTTCGTTATATGCGATTTGATATTGATAACCTATATCTAAGAATTTGTACAGTTCACACGGCGCGATGTCGCAGATTTAAAAAATATACTGTAGAAGATATTAAACTGACTACAAGGCATACAGTGTCGGAATTCATATTTCGGTCTTATAAAATAAATCAAATCAACAATAAACTGTCAGGAATTGGGTTTGAAGCACCACAATTATATAAAATTAACCAGCACCCAAAGTTTAATATCACTACCTTACATTTAAAAGGATTTTTGTTCATTGCTTACCAATATAATATTGAGACATACCGTATTATACTGAATAGAAGCCCGGGCTTGTATTTATAAATCCCCTTTCACGATCCGGCTTGTATTTGAGACCCGGCCTGTATTTGAAACCGACTTTTATTTACAAAGAATAATAAATTATATAGAATTTTGAAGGAACTCAAAGCGTGCTCATTGCTTAGGACAAGCTTTCGTGCCACACAGACCCGGCTTATATTCGAGACCCGGCTTGTAATTGAGACCGGCTTTTATTTCTTAAATCTGTAGATTTACCCGGCTTATGTTTGAGACCGGCTTCTATTCGAATCCCGGCTTCTATTCGGTATAATACGGTATTTGTTTTGCAGTTATTTCCATTAATTAGTCACAATCACGAAAGGAAAAGTCCTTAACAATTATTTGGATCTTCTCCTCTAAGACATCCAAGATGTAGGGATAACTACCGTCTGGAGTACCAGGGAGGGAAAGACTGGAAGGGATGTTGATCTTTTGTCCATCCAAGCATCGCCAGTACAATTCGTTAAGTTGTTTACATTCCGCGCTAAATGCCCTGTCTTTTTTATATCGAATCCATTGGTAATATAAATTCAAAATGCTTTCCAGTGAGGCGTGATAGTCACAGAAATATTCAATCAAATCCAGCTGACAATTAGCAGTTTTCTGGAAGGGAATAACCTCATTGCTTTCATATTTGGTATAATCAAGTGGAGTGACAAATAGTGGAGGAAATAGGTCCTCATCCCAGCACACAAAGTATTTGTCGCCATCTAGATTCCCACCACCAAGTGGATTGGCTGGAGAAGAAATTCCAGCGGCTGAGAAGACAACACAATCCGCAAGATGATACAACTCTGGTATGTCATTCACTGCCTCAAATGATTGGATATCTCCCGGATACAAGCAACTTGGACGAGTGATCATAACTGGCCCCAAAAGTATCTCTGATCCCAATGTACTGTAATTTGTTGTCACTCTGACATAGCATTGACCTTCTTTGAGTTTACCGGTTGGATCACTAACCCCAAGAAGGAGAGCGGATTTGAGAATCATAAATAGCATTCTTTTGCTATAACTCGGATTCTTAAATGAATTTATTTCGGCAATTTGATCCTTGTAAATTTCCTTGCGGACCCAGTAATCAATATTTGGAAGCAATTGCTTTTTCCAGAGTTCTACGAGGATATGTTGACGTCCTTTGTACTTCATGAGTTCAAGGGCGTCCGTCATTTCAAAGTTGGCGTGCTTGATAATATCAAAGTGTTCCTCAATTCTTTGTACAAATATTTCTTCAGGCACTCCCAATGTAGAAAGCATTGCAATTAAATTTGCACTGATGCTGGCTGGACTGCAAGGTTTGGCTCGATCCATGATGTATAATTCTTCTGTGCTAGCTGGCTCGTAGTATTTTCGCATTGATTTCAGAAAAATAACTTCCACCTCTTGGAATTCGGAATCACCCATGTTTTTAACGGGAGAGCCCTTCATGTGTTTTAAATCCCGTTGAGCAACCAAAGTGCCACAGTAACCCTTGTAGCTAATTTGAAGCACTTGTGGAATGTATTTTCGAAATACCTTTTGATGGTATGATTTCTGAATGACTTGGTTAAACGTTGTACTGATAATACCTGATCCACAAGAAAACGTGTTGCCCTCGCTTACGTTGCCGTCATTTATCTCGATGTAATTATTGGTTTTCAAGTTTACAATTTGGTCTGCGCTGGAAAGCATGTAACTGTTGGACTTGATATATTTCCTCACATCCGAATGATTTTGAATATTCCCATTCCTCAGATTAGTTGAAGTTACTTTGTGCAAAAAACATCCCTTTGAGAGCAAATTCTTATAGCCGTAGTCAAAAAAAGAGTAGAGATTTCCGCCAATTGATACTCCATCTGTCAGAATGCTTTTGATCTGACTGAAGTACTCGGATTGTGGAACGTCTTTCCCATTATTCAGCCCAGCAAACGATATGTAGGCAAAATCATAATTGTATCCAATTAGCCGGCTACGCTGATGTGGTACGTAGGATAGAACTGGCTTGCTGCCCTTGAAAGTGATTAATATCATCCGATTTCTCATTTTGGTCTTCAGATTCACATTAATTGTCATATCAGCCACACTAGCCCTGGAAAGTTAAACAGATTTCAGAGATTATAGTCATTGCTTTACCAAAGAAATGACTATTACAATGTTTTTACAGCATAGTGTCAGCATCAGTGCACTGAAAGGTTTTGATTTGCATATACTTATACTTACGTATTAAGTTTTGTTGATGATTTCTCCTTCAAGGGCATTTTGGACACTTATATAGTAATCTTCCCCAAAGCACTCCGCTGGGATCTAAATATTTTGAACTCAATTAAAAATTTATTAGATTTAGGACCTGGTCCCCAGTAGTACAACGTATCCAACCAATCGTTATGGTATCAGGGATAATTCGTGTAATTCAGATGAATGCAATGTGTTAAACGAGTATAAAATATAAAGTTACCTAAGGTGGAACTTTGAATAGCTTAAAATAAGTCGCAACTCGCAAGTTGGGTTGGGCTATCGTAGATGATGCAGTTTAACTAAAACTCAATTATTAATAAATTCTTAGCTGCAGTTATTGTAGATTACACAACACTGACTTAATGAAGATAGAAATATCCAAAATAAAGTGAAATTTAAAGGCAACTGGCAATCATGCAATGTTTGTCTTGAGAGATAAATTTATGTTTAAGAAACCGAGAAGAGCGGATGAGCACATTCTGTTTAAGTAATTTATGTGGAGTAGCCCATGTTTTCTAAAATGCACTACAATGGGTTGCTTGCTGACATAACCTTGGCCTTGGTCATATCAAATCCACTGACCTAATCCATTGCCCTACTCATGGAACATTATCCTTGATCTTCCTGATTAGTGTAAATAATGTAGTGCTTTTAGAATAACAGTCACAGGCAAATATTTACATCCATCCTCATCCGCCGCACCCTCAGCAGCTAAAGCTTTCACCATAACATGTATAAGATCTATAAGAATTGCTTCAAATAACCACCAAAAAAATGGCAATATTTCGGAACACTTGAAGTCGTGATCAATTCTCAGGAGTCTCAGGTCAATTCGATACATGATGCAACATGTTGAGTACAAACTAACCAAAGGTGGGCAAGCAAACCATGAGAAAATATATTCCGGGCCTGAGCACTTTCACCCATATCCAATCATTTTCGTGTGATTTCTAACATTAATAAGATGAGCGTCTCAAGAGTTGAGCAAAGAAAAATAGCACGAGTCCTTTCTCTCTTCGTAGTAAATAGCTTCAGTGGCATTGAGAACAAACATGGGTTTAAAAATAATTATGCGATAAAGTTATCGCAATCAAAATAATGTAGTTTCGAAAACAGAGCACCCCTGCCCAAATAAAAATCTGCGGCTATGCAGTTGGACGGGGTTATCTTCGACATATTTGTAACCAAACTGCAACGCTCAACTTTTCTTCATCATAGGCTTATTTAACAGGTGCAGCAGCCCTGAGCAAATCTCTACACATCGAAGCAAAAATAAAATTTCGGTATCAAGTTCAAACCCGCCTTTAATGCGAGAAACGACTCTCTCGTTCAAGTACAAGTACAATAGATTTGAAATATAATGTGTCATACTCTTGATAATATTAATCAATGCTTGATGCGTCAGCTTCAGAAGTCAACTGCTACTAATGTTACAACAATTTGACATAATTGGGTTCGTGCCAGATTTATGACTCACCCTCCAGCTAAGATCGCTTAAAAAACTCCCAGAATCAGGTGGTTAACCAATTACAAGAAAACAGGGTCAGGTTGAATGTGGCCAGCAATGACTTAAATGCGCGTTTAGATTCTGATTTGTACTTCAGCTATCTACTTACCTATTGGCCAGTAATGCAGAAAATAAATACATTTACGGTGAAATAAAATGTTAACTATATTGTATAAGTACAATGATATAAAAACCCATGGTATTAACTAACGTTTGAGAAGTATACTGACAATTTAACTGCTACTAATTTCAAGTAAATTGGAAAATCGACTTCGAACCTGTAGGTGATCCGAACCCGAAGCAATTTATGACTCCCATTGTCTTGGTGGAAATGTAATTAGCCCAAAATCAGTTTAATTAGTTAGTAAATGAGGTCTTCAATGACGTGAGCGTCGTTTTCGGTCCCGGTCCCGATCAGGTGACGTTTTGCTACGCTTATGTCGATGATGTTTTTTTGAATTTGATTTTCGCTCCTCATGTTTGCCATTATCTTGATGCTTTTCTGATTTTGATTTGTACTCCTCATATTTGCTATTATCTTTATCTTGATGTTTTTCTGGTTTTGGTTTGTTCTCGTCATATTTGCTATTATCTCTGTCTTGACGTTTTTCTGATTTTGGTTTGTTCTCGTCATGTTTGCCATCATCTTGATGTTTTTCTGATTTTGATTTGTATTCCTCATATTTGTCATTATCTAATGCGAAAAGTCAATATATTTACCAAGGTAGTTTAAACAACTTTGTTTGTTTAAACTTGTTTGACATAATAAACAACTTAAAGTTGTTTGAACTACCTTGATATTTACGATATTAAAACACGATTAAAATTACGAAAAGAAATATTCATACTTAGGACTTTGCTCTTCTTCTTGAACTCTTCTGGGTCCACCAGATCAATATAAAATTTCGATACAGCTGCCATTTGCTTCCCCAGTGCAAGTTTCATAATGACTCGGTTGTTATCTTCATCAAAAGACTCAATCTGCAAGATTGAATGAGTTATGAATTACCAATAAATTCAAATTTTAATATTAAAACCCTCTTAGCATGAAATCATACTTGTCCGTAAAGGCCCTTGCTGCTGCCCTTGTTAATAACTGCAAAAGCTCCAATTTTCATTGTCAATTGTTTAACTTCTTCATTAGACTTCGATGACGGATGAATGTCCTTATCACTCTGAGGACGCGCTGCTCCAAGTCCTAAGCCTCTAGGTCGTACTTCAGGCTCTCTCATCTCAACAACTCTGAAATTTTAAAGTTTGTGATAAGGTTTTACTCCAGCTTAAAAAAGTTAAAAACGATGAAATGAAATAAGTTCTCACCTCTTGTTCTTGAGTCCAATCCCTTCAGATTCCTTCCATCCCATACCTCTGAGCATAGCCAGTCCAAAATCTGCTACTGGGACTCTCTCATAATCATCCAAACTTGTCCTTTCTTCACTTCCTTCATTGAAACCGCCAAATTGCAACGGATTGGAACTATCCCACCCCCCAGGGTGGAATTTAAGTGGAATGACTAGTTCTTCTTTCTTGGGTTTCTTGAGTGTACTGCGCATTTGAAAATTCAAATTTTATTTTACATATTGATTTACTCTTTGAGCTTAAACTAATTAAAATCCTACTAAAATACAAGTATCTTCACGTACCCCTGGATCTTATTCCCTACAAGACCTCTGACGAAATCCACTTCTTCTTTCGAATCCGAAGCTGCGTCATCCAGGAATTGCTTGTTGAGTAATTTTCTTTTGACAACTTTCGAAAATCCAAAGCTGATCGCACCGTCGGTCGCTTCCATCTAGATGCTATTTAGTAACTTCGAAGTTCTTTAAAATTCAAAAAATCGACGGACCTGAAACGAGTTTAGTCATCCGTCGTGAAAGTCGAACGACCAAAAGGAAAGAGCTTCAAAATGTGACGCCGAATGTGCACGTCAATTGCAGTTGCACCACCTTACCCCAAAACCACTCGCTCTCTTTCCTGTGTTGCGTGGTGATCTTTATTCGTGCTTTTTTGAGCCGAAGAAACAATGTAATTTCAGGGCTAACATGTATTTTGCATATTCCATTTTCATGTATTGGTAACAATTTTTTGATATATTTATTTTTATAAAGATATATATAAAAAATGCTCCAATTAATTACAACATTACGAATACTTCGCTCAATCCTAGTTTGTCAAATTCAAGGTAGGTAAAACAAACAACTCACCTTCAACAGGTAGGCCAGTACTATGAAAAAATGAAAAATTGTAGGCGAACACTTCGAGATAAGGTTTGCATAGCAACCATTGAGAAAATCTTTAAAGAATTCGATTTCACGGAATAAAAAAAAGATTTTGACACTTGAGAACAAGCGTGAACACATTTAACTCGACTAACGTAACAGTACAGCAACACAACTTAATTAATTACACAATTAATGATTTTCTC
>JAAXYW010000873.1:0-28265 GCA_036851895.1 Orthonychiurus folsomi | reverse complement strand
CCCAAAGCACCGCACCAATAATCAACAACAGAACTCTGAAAATATTTCTTGTTGACTTAGCCGAAATGAGGTGAAATGTCGTCATCAAATGAAACTTGTTACATTTTTCATGAATTAAATCAGGTAATACCGTAACACACAATGTTTCAAATTTTAAAAACGGTGTATTTGAATGGTTTGCAAACAAAAATCCTAATATTCATTGAGGTGAAATGTCGTCATCAAATGAAACTTGTTACATTTTTCATGCAAGAAATCAGGTAATACCGTAACACACAGGTTTCAAATTTCAAAAATGGTGTAATTGAATGGTTTGCAAACAAATCTCCTTATATTCATGGATAAAATCAATTAGTTTCCAATTGAAAGGCAAGTACTCCTCCAGCCATTGCCCATCCAATATTCCCAAGTCACAAAGAGCCAATAATCATTTGCTAAACTCATTCTTTTCGAAAGAAATCGCATTCCTGAAAATGAAAACAATTCATTAAGATCTGAGCATTAGGATTAATTTCAAATAATATCCGTACATACCATCATTATTAGTAGCCCCAAGAGGAGAACCTTTAATCTAACATCCATAGCTCGCGTAAAACTAATGCCAAATATATCTTTCGATGTAAATTTGCCCATCGCGTGGTTGCCCCACTTCTTACTTATCCTGCCAATCAGAATGTCCCCGTTGACTACGTACACCTCAAATTCTTTTACTTTTGAGCCCGCTCCGAGGTCTTTGATAGTAAATACAGGTGCACCTTTCGCATCACCAATTGTGTAAATTGTCAAAAAGGACGTGAAAGTCTTGGGCGTCTTGGACTGATGAATAACTCCGAATCTTTCTTTGTTATTTTGGATTTGCACACTCTGATTGAATTTAGCATTGTAGTTCATACTACATCAAATTAACAAATATAAAAATTTACCGGTGGAGACCCACAAGCAGCTGGTTCGCCTTCACATCTCAACGTTTCCACGCCTGTGTCATTCAACAAAGCAAATGTGTAAGGATAACCAAAGAATGTGCGGCAGCATTTTCTTCCCGCTGATACTTCTTGGGCCACAAATATTCGTTTACCTTCTGAATTGAGAACGTCATATTTCACCAAGTCTAGGGTTTTAGTAGACACTGCAAAGCCATAGATGCGATCAATGCTTAGCCAAGGATTTAAATCATCCACGAGAAAACCACTCTTTGTAGAGTTTACTGAGTATTTATGAAGAATTTACTTTGTGATTAACTCACTGTCCATTCCCATTGTGCTGCCGGATTTATATAAAAATAGATGGTCTGTGTCCACAAGCGAAAGAAGGCCCTTCGGAATTGGGCCTTTCGTTTGTGGGAGGTAGGCAAGCTGCTTATTCCTCCTTTCTACCTCTATGGATAAAATTAGTACACTTGCATGAACAATTTATTATTCTAAGTTCAAATATTTTTTAAATTATGTCACCGCTCTGATTTTTTGTTGTCTTCGGTGAATCTAATGAAAATGAAGATGTTCCGGACGACAGAGATGGGGTTTTCGTTGATGCTGTTATTGATTGATAGTCGGCGGGAATGGTAAAGTTTTCCAGTTGTTTTATAGCATGACGATCTGGTAGTACTGTTTTCCTCTGATTAATACTTGCTTGAATCCTTGTGAATGAGTCATTGGACTTCTTCCTTCCTTGCTGATTTGATTCTTTGTAAATTTTGTCCACTTGATGTGTTATGGATCGATGGGAAAATAGCTTTTTGAGGTTAGCTGCGGACATTAGTTTTATTGCTATACTTGAATACAATGAAAATTAAAAATTTGGATTTGGTTGAATTACTGGTTGACTCGTCATCCTCAGCCATGGCGGTTTAGAGTATCCGTCAGAAGTTAGCTTCGGAAATTAAATAAAAACTTATTTTAGTTACATATTAAACCGGAAGCATAACTATACGTGGTTGCATTTTAATTACGGGTGGATTTGGTAGTGCGTGCTATGTCGCATGATGACTTTTCAGAAAAGAATAATATAACATCTGCTTAAACTATTTGAACACCCAACTAAATCTAATGTCAACATAAGTTTATTTAGTATTTCTAGCATATTAGCATATTTACTTGTACAGTCTGGCTTGTTGTCATTGTGTTGTATCCTGTGGCAACTTAAGCTACCATTTAGCACCCAAGAAAGATTATTTGTTTGATTAGTTTGTTTCGTTAGTGACAGAACTTCACACAAAAGTTTAAAACAAAATGATGGAAATGAGCACAATAGAAACAATTAATCGGATAAAGCTAGAATTAAGGTCTACTACTAAATAAACTAGTCTCTACTAGTAAATCACTACTTTGGCATAAAAGCGTTAAAAAATTGCAATATTTCTGACAACCATAAATACGATGTACAATTCCAATAACCAAAGGCGCATGAGCATTAGTAGGTTAAATTTTGAAATTCGTACTAGTCAATGGGATGCAATGCCCACTGTGTATAGTTACAAAGTTGTGTTACTAATTAGGTTCTGCTGCTTTCTGCATTCGGCAATCCAAATTTAAGATTTTGGGAATATGAAGAAGAGCGGCGACGAAAGTCCATTGCACGGACTAGGAAATGGGAATTATTAGAAGCTCAACCTTTTTTGAAGACGACGGATACAGAAAATCGCACTACAATAATTACAGGGGGTAAGTTCAAGAAACTTAGCTGAACAAATACAAAACTATCATGTATTAATTATAATACTATACAGAGGAAGGTGAAGAACGTGAAGATATGGCAATCGACATTCCAGGACCAGATTTTAGAATCCCGGACCCCACAAGCCTCTTAGATACAGATCATATTTATATCACAAACGGACACCGTGAGTTCTCAAATGGTAAGTTACCCTCAGCTGCATAATAATGTTATTCAAAAATTTCAAACACAAACTCAGTATACAAATTTTTAAAGTAATTAAAAACCCACATCTCAATATATTGACCTTTTTTTCTTGCAGTATTTCGCATCGAAATGAATCATATTTACTCCCTTTTGAACGGTGTGGGCGAAACAATATATTATGCCGCAGAAACTCTGGAAGACTACGCTGGAGCTTACACATCCCACAGAAACTGTGATTTTACCATTGTCCATCGAGTGGGTGCAGAATTTTTTGAGATTGGCGGAAATACTAAGGTTTGTTTGCCTGGACGTTCACATCTTTGTATCAATGTAAATGCAATAAATGTTCTGTTGTAGTATGCATATGTCAAGCACTATGGGAGACCCGTTGGAAGTATAAAGAAATCCCTGGGAAGAACATACATTGTTAGAAACACGACTCATAAAATATTCAACTGCTCCCCAAGTACCGGTGGTGGTGCTACTGAATTCGACATCTTTGCGGTGGGTTTTCGGGAACCAATTGGAAGTATTAAGCAAAAATGGTCCAGAAATACTAACCCTAAACTACAAACTACGTATGGAATGTCACTGCCAAAAAATCTGAATTTGGACTCTAAACTTTTACTCATTTCAACTCTTATAGTATTGGTAAGTAGAGAATGGCTGTAATTCTTGGCAGAGCGGTGTGGTCCTGCAATTCAAATCTATTGATCTAATTTCTGTAGTATTTCTACTTTTTCCAACCATCAACTAGAGGAGAAAATCGAAAGAAATTTTGGCAAGCATTTGCTTTCTCCGCCGGTGTTGGGTTCATTATTCTGCTTATGATATTAGTCGTTGTGATTTGTGTTCTAACCTCGCCTGGTCCTGACTCCAGGGAACATGAGACAACACCCGCCTTGTAAACCTCTGTCAGCTAGTAAATAAATTTTTACAATTTTATATTTTAAAATGAAAGTATTGGTGTCCCCATTTACGACCTTCCGTTGTGAAGGTTACACGAATTACTAGTATACAAATTATTGGTTTAATATTAAAGTACGTTCTACTTTCTTCGTTCATTTTGCACTCAATTCAATGTAATTCATACACATTTTGCTCTAAGTCTTATTTCTTATACCTGCCACCTTAAAGCCATGGGAGATTCATCTCTGATAGCTGCAGGTACCGGTGGAAATGGTAAGTTCCGATAATTCTACCCCAGAGCATAGCCATAAATAAGCATTTATTTGGGAACATTCAATTTTTTGTTGGTGAGTAAAGAAAAGAAAAAACCTGGAAGTGAATCTAAGGTTGCCACGCCCCATGCGGAGCCTGTTTTCCCAGTAATTAGGGTGGAACCAAAAAGTCCCCATAATCGTGACATGTCACACATGACGCGTGAAAGTGGTCAAAAATATGAAGATTCCCGGATTTTACTGGAGCAAATGAGTACACACAAATCACTTTGAAAATAAATTAGAAATTAGAAAAGTCTATCAAGTATTTCCGCATGCACAGGTGGACAAGTCCAAAGTGGTCCAGCTATTTTGGCATATCTTCAGGGAACAGATCACTTGTTTTTTAAAAAATGCAAGGAATACCCTCCAGGTGTGAAACTGCCAGAAATACTTGAAGATACTATTACCAGAAAAGTACTCTATATGCATGTTTAAAAAATTCAAATACAGAATTGAATGCGTTCAAATCAATCTTACAACTTGAAATATGGAATTCTTCCTGTCGAGCCATTTATTTTGCGGGACAAACGTGGGGCAAATGTTCGCGATTTACGTACCACGTGATGGACTACACAGGACGGGCTGTCATTACTGTGAAGGGCAAACAAGTAGGGCCAGGAATTAAAAGTGTGCGTATCCAATCCTTAGAATTTACTGAATGGCAGCAGTTAGCCCTAAACTATGAATCTAACATTAGAGTGCAACAATAACACTTGGAGATGAGGATGGGACAATTCTAGGAACAATCTCCCAGGAATTCTGTGATGCATCATACTTAATCAAAGACAAGGACAACAAAGTAATTTACAAAATCCAAGGACCTTGCTTTGCAACCTGCGTTCCCTGCGTCTTCTGGTGTTTTGAAGAGCACTTTGAAATTGACCTGGCGGACGGGGTTACGGAAATGGGTTTGATTAGTACTCACTGGAAAGCAACAATGGCGGAAGCCCGCGGAACATTTGGTTTGAGTTTCCCAATTAAAATGGACACCAATCATAAGGCTTTACTATTTGGCTGCGCTTTCCTTATCGTAAGCCCAATTACGGAAACCGTCAACGACCTTGCTTTGCCAAAGAATATACTTTAATTAGGTGTAAAATGTTTTTTCTTCCAGAAATACCAATACTACAAAATTTTAGGAAATGGCACTTGCATGTGTATTTTGTATCTTCTGGTTATTGGAGCTGCTCTTGCGATATGTCATTTTGTGTTTCATTTGTTTTGAATCATAAAGTACTGGGCGCGCGTTTGTACATTTTTAGTAATTAGCAATTGCTTCAAAACTAAAATTTTATTGATCCGATGCCTTTGTTTACCATCCCTTTGTGTGGCAACTTTTGATAAGTGTCGATTATATAGGAACTGGTATGATTTAGATAATGAGACCCAATTTTCATACTAATTTGTCTGCAGAATGAAATAGTATTATGCCCTTGAGTTAGCATTGTCATTTTGCTGAACCTCAGCGTTGGGATGCAGATGCATGCGTTTTGTGGATTTTGATCCATGCCCATGAGTGGAACTAACCGTTTTGCTGCCAATATTGCGACATTTTCAAAATATCCCAACTCTAAAACTGTTTGAATGAAGTAATTACTAAGCCATAGGATAATTGGATGACAATTTTGGATGCAGAAATGTCAACTCTCGTGACAAAAGCTGGCATTGGACCTGTTGAATTATTCAGACTCACGCCCATCACTTCCGAAAACATTTCCTTTCCGTGAAATTTCGGAGACATCCATGAACTATTGACTGTATTGATCGATGGGATTCTAATGTGTTGTAATGCAATTTGAATAATGTATTTGAAACCAAAGCCAATACTTTATGGCTATTATAAAGAAATTTTGTGGGACGGACCCTCATGCATGCGCCACTGGAATTTACCTTGAAAAGTTCATCAAAAATGTATAAAGAATCGATTGAATACCTTATCAAATTTTCTGTGCCGACGGAGACGGAACTATGTATATTCATTCCACTTGACAGTTAGACAACTTAACATCAGACAATGTTGGAATCCCCTTTATATTAAACGCTGCAGAAAATAATAACAAGTTTATAGAGTCACATTAACTTTATTTTCGCTTTGTGCTTAGAAACTATGATGTTTCTGAAATTCGGTTGTGGCAGAGGTTGACCCACTGGGTTTCCATTATAGTTTTTTCTGCACACAAGTTACATATTGTTTCTTTACAAAGTGTTATTGCTCAGCCCAAGTGCAGAGACAGCCAACTAAATACCTCAACCTCAGATTATGGGATCTTGTGCTGTCAAAAGCAGCAATAATCTTGTGGAACAACCTGAATCAGAACTGAACCAAGTCGTTCGACTTCTAATAAATAGCTCCTACGAAGGTTCGTACAAGTTTGTATAAATTTGATTATACTATAAAATGGATTTTGATGACTTTTTTTAAGCAGAGGTCAAATGCCCTGTTTGCTTGAGACCAGTTGAGGCGGATGATCCAGAAATTCATTTGATAAAATGTCTGACGAGGCCAAAACTAAATTACAATGGTGAGTATTCAATAGATTTGAACATTAAAAAAATGGAAATGAACTTTATGACTTTGGAATTGTGCAGAGGACATAGTCACAAAAGCCAAAGGTGCCGAATGTGTAATTTGCCTTGATGAGCTCAAGGAGGACGATGTGATTGCACGACTGCCCTGCCTTTGTGTTTACCATAAAACTTGTATTGATTTGTGGTTTCAAGTGAACCGATGTTGCCCGTCTCACCCTAGTTCATTGGTCACAATGACATAAGAAATAAATCATTTTAAATTTTGTTAATTTTGCGAAGTTCACGTACATTTTTGTCAACATTCAAGTCATCCCCGATTGCTTAACATATCTCTTCAAATTAAAAAAGAAATCTATTTGAATTTGACATATAAAATTCAATAAATTATTCGTGAGCCTGCACAACGCAGGACAACAAATACATAGAATACCTGACACCAATAGTGCCTGTCATATCCTGAATGCCTCAATTTAAAATTGCTAAAAGTACCAATAAATAAATGGTAGGAATTCTACGTGGTCTTTGTTGGGTACGTTGTTATACGTTTGCGTTTCCTGTGTTTCTTAATCTCGACGGGCTATAAAACAATGAGATGACCCATTAGTAGAAAATAAGGCGCGCTGTTAGTTCGGTTCCTACAAACGCAGTAGTGATGTGTCAAATGAAACATAAAACCTGGGCAAAATGAACTTGCAAAATTAATCGCGAAAAAGCCAAACAATTGTTTCAAAAATTGTTGAGTAATTGATCCATTTATTCTCCAAAGTTCAATTCCAAATGCAAAGTTCAGTTACCTGCAGAACTGTTGCTATTGGTTAGGTTGTGGTAGGCGGTTGTGTTACTGTAGTCGGATATGGAATGGCTGGTTGGGGCTATTGTGGTACTCACAGCAGTAGGTTTATCGCCACCATGAGAAGAAACAACTGACACAATAATTATTAGTGACATGATTCCAATCGCAAATGCAACACAAGCAATGAAGCAGCATCCAACCCAATAACCCTTTTTATTACTCCCAAAGTCGATTGGTCGCAAATGATTGTGAGACTGTAGCAATAAAATCAATAGACTATTAAACAATTTTAGTTCAGGTGATAGAAATGTCATGAATTAATTACCAAAACCAGCATTAGTGAAATCAGAAGTGTTTTTGCTAGTGGAGTCGCGTGCTTGTCATATTGGACACCACACGTGGCAGGGTAATGAATATGACGTCCATGTTCTTCTTGGTTGTCACTCTTCTTATTCCAAGTCGACTTAATTAATCCAACGATTCCATGTGAGGTGAAGTCTTCTACTTTGTAACTGAATTCCGACTTTTCACCCTTCTTAACTTTTACTTTGGCTTTGGGTTTGGTCACCCTTAATAATACCAGGCCGTGGCTATTCTTTAGATGCCATTCCCCATGACGGCTTTCGATTGATCCATGGGTATTTCCAATGTTTTTAACGACGTATCCCTACTTTGAAGAATTATTTTTTGAGTCCAACATTCCCGCGTTTAAGAATTCCTTATTTTTTAATAGTATATATAACCTTCTTTCCACACCCACTGATTGTGAGGACACCGCCACCATTGCGTCCGATCAGCAATATATCAATTAATCTGTCTTTGCTTGGATATTCATTCAATGCTTCCAACGTTTCCGCAGCAAAAAACAGACGCCTGCCTTGTAAATCTACTAATTCATACTTGCTGGGAACGTCTAGGCCAAACACTGTCCACAATCAAATGAAACAAGCTAATAATGGTCTGCATGTAATTAGAATTTTATGTTTTTCAATGCATTACTATTTTCAAATATTGGACCCGCATCTGAAACAAATACGTACTCGGAGTGAATTCCAGGCTCCATCCCAGCTGGACATCCGAATATTGAACTCTCTGGATTGAAAAAAGTAAACTTGCAAATTTAACTTTTATTCCATTTAATTTTCATCAGCTACAACTTACCACTATAACCCGCAGTTGTCCATCCGGAGACCCCGGCTGTCGGTGGTGGTTTAATAGACACCAATTCCGCCTTCAACCACTGACTATATTTATATTTCTCATTGGCTTCATTTTGTGCAACATTGAAATGGCCCAAATCACTCACAGAAAACTTGCCAGATATAGCTATTGGACCGGGATAGAAGGTTTAGTTTTGCATATAGTATACTAACTACCAACAATTAATCTGACAGAAAACGATGTAAGTACTTGATTTGTTTCGTGGATTCTTCGAATTGCCGTAATTGGCGGCTAATTCCAATGGAGTGGCCATGTCGTTTCAATTCCCTCCCTCTAAGACCTCAGATTATATTTTTAAAGGAAAATGATGATCAAAACTCAGTTCAGCTTTACGTTTGACTGTACATGCCTGCGTAATTCAGGTCCTAATTATGTTTGTAAGAAAAACAATGGTAATAGGCAAATCAAATGCAAATNAAACTCAGTTCAGCTTTACGTTTGACTGTACATGCCTGCGTAATTCAGGTCCTAATTATGTTTGTAAGAAAAACAATGGTAATAGGCAAATCAAATGCAAATAATCGTTTGTCGGAGTTGTCATGCAAGCAAACTAAATCCGTGAGAATATGAATATATTTCATGAGTAAAAAATTATTATTAATTAAAAAATTATTTGCCAATATTCAGTTCTGTCTGAGCACATGACGTGGCCAAGTCTCAAAAATATCAACAATCATTGCACATTCATCATCATTGTGAACATACATTATTGCTTACCGATTTATTTACAGTTCCACAAATTTGTCAGTCAATGTCAACTGACTCTGAGCATTACTAAAACTAATTCTTAGTTCCCCCTTGGCCCTGTTCTAATTTCCTTTCTAAAACCCGCACCTTAAAAATAAAAAACCCGATTAAGACAAATGTTAGGATGAGTTGAATGATTACTATTGTCCATATAAATCCATGGTTGCCACTCCCCTCCTCCACGCAGCAGCTAACAATATGGGAATTGACCTCAGTTTCAGCATCGCCGTCACCTGCACCTGGCTCCAGTGTCCCATTATCAAAATATTCGCTGCTGTCAAAAAGATCACTTTCCACTACATCCTCGTCTCTAAAAGTCATATTAATGTACAGGGTCACATTTGGGAAAGTAATTTTCCTTCGCCCGTAGTAACTGGCTCTGGGATTCACATTCCAGGGCTGAAGTCGATTTGCAATGTAGGAATCATAGCTCGCATTCACCATTTGCAACGGAAGTGCGTGATGGATTGCGACATCAGAGATGGAAATGGATGTACACGGTTCATATGGAAAATATTTATCCGCATGAAACATGATAAAACATTCACAGGGAAGTGTGACTTCAACTGCACCATATTTTTGAGGTGGAATCATTTGATCCGGAAGTCCAACGGATTCACATTTGATTAATATACTTGTGATAGTATTTAGGGTAATTATGAATTTACTGGGCTCAATCCTATGTATTATCGGAAGTTCCACCAATGGAGCGGAAGGTAAACTTGGAAGCACCACTTTCTCACAATCCAATCGACAGTAGGTTTTGATCCCGATTATATTCTCGAGGCAAACTGAAGTCAAGCATTTATCCGATGGTGGAGTATTTGTTCGATCCGGGATTTTACACATTTGACCGCTGCGGCGATTCCGGCTGAAATCACAGCCAGCCAAAACGAGGGTGTTGGACAATTTTTCAATCAAGTAGCCACTGGTTGTTAGAGGGAATGCACCATCACTTTTTGACATAGACGTGACTTGGCAAAGTTCGTCATCGTAAAGGAAGCGGGGTTGATTCACACGAATGGCTCTGTACATCGTTTTGTCTTTTTTAACTGGGATCATAATTCGAACGAAGAACGAAGTTTGTCCCATGATGCAGTCGGCAATCGGCATTTTGTAGAACTTGGACATGGTTGTCACTGAAGGAGAGAATTTCATTGGAGTCAATTTGCTGCGAATGTCTGCAAGGGCCTTCTCTATCCGATTTGGTTTTACAATGGAATTTGGGATCAAATTATTCTGACAACTTGCAATGGCATCTCTCCACCTTGTAATTTCCGCATAGAAATTCAGGGTCATGAAACTTTGAAGGGCAACTAGGGTAGCGAGCATATCTCCACCAGTGCCTACTGAGGACGAGCTCCCATTTCCGAAAAAATTGAGAACAAAATTATCACGCATTTGTTCGTAGATTGGATTAATTGGGGAACTAAAATCCGAGATTTGTTCTTCGAAATAATTAGTCATCGCACACTTATCAAAAATAGTCTTCAATTCGGCGAGTCCTCCATCCCGATTGTTAATCCCTCGCCAGTAGCG
This sequence comes from Orthonychiurus folsomi, assembly GCA_036851895.1. NCBI lineage: Eukaryota > Metazoa > Arthropoda > Collembola > Poduromorpha > Onychiuridae > Orthonychiurus > Orthonychiurus folsomi. The sequence continues at coordinate 17,357 of JAAXYW010000873.1, read as the reverse complement.
AAGTTGGGATTCACACTCATCAAAACTGAGTTCTGGGTTAGAGAATTGCTGAAATTCGTCTGTTGGAAAAACGTACTCCAAGCCCACGGCTATTTGTTGAAATGTCCGTCCAATTTGCGTACAATTGACTCAGGAGATTTGTCATGTGATATGAAATAGGGCAAGTGAATGTCCAATCAACTACAGATATGGTAGAGTATGGTCGGTCCTCATTTCGACATGCAAGTTTGGCTGGTAAAATCCTGGATCTGCCGGCAATGGAAGTGGGCGCTGTGAGGCCAGGGAATGTTTTGAATTCGAGCACAATAGGAACAAGTTTGTCATAATACACAGTGTTTGGGTCCAAAGTTTCTTCCAAATTCAGTCCAGGGATAATTACTCCTTCTATGTTTTTATCCCAGGATCCGTGGATTCGGCGAAAGAGGCAGGCGACGATAATGATGTAGATACGAAAGTCTTATAAAACATAAAAATGTTCATTAAAATTTGTGATTAGGTATCTGATTTGTAAAATTTATGATTGGAGATAAATATTTCAGAAACTTACACAGGTTTCTCATCTTGAGGAACGGTATTTGAGCAAACTAGTAAAATCTTGGTGCTTTGCTTTTTTTCTGACATAAACACTTTATTGTTGGCCAGGCTGATGCTTTAAAGCAGCATTGTACTAAACTGCACTGCTTTGCATTAGTATTGATCGTAGGCACATAATACAAATGCAATATTTGTGTGCAATATCACACTTCACTTTAGTTTCTGTAATGAAGAACGGAAGACTTGAACTAATTAAGTCGCAAATCCTCGTTATCAGTAAGCCGGACGAAGAAAAAACTCTGCATTGACATTCGGGTTGCTCACTTATTGCACTTTCGATGAACGTTCAATAGATTAGCGTAAGGCAACAAACAAACTTGAAGTGAAGCCTAATCTGCGGTAGTTCTGAGCTGGATGCGAGGAAATCACCAATGCCAGAATGTTAAGCAAGCATAATGATTTCGAAGAACAACTCTAACACAAACAAAGGGCTCTTTTTTTTGCGACCCTAAGCTCTACAGATTTGTTTAAGAATCGCAGTCTCCATTTTTTGCTTCTTGCCAAATGAAGCCAAACGCATTGCAACATTCCAGCATTACGTTACTTTACCTAAAAACCCGAACTGAATTGAAAGAACGATAATAATACTGGTTGTATGTTTTAATTTTCAAAATCAAAATCGTCTTCAAACTCTTTAATTTTGTATTCTTACTATTATTTCCGGCATGCCTTGGCTTTGGAAATTTCTAGCTTCTTAGTTCGGAATAAGCTAAAATGTTAGGAGTACATATATACCGCCTGCCTGTGCAAGAATTGCGGAATCAAGCAGAGCTTAAGCACAATTTTTTTGGCTTCCTTTATTGCGCCTCATCAAATATAGTTTAACGGAATGTTCTTCGGAGTGCTGATACGATGGAGTACCGAAAAACCCGTTTCTCCAGCTGGACTTAACAGAGGACAAAAATCCAGTTCCAACTCAGTGGCTCCGACCGGATATCCCGGAGGGAACCACTTTCATATTTTCTCCGATCTGGGATTACAGACATTGATTGAGAACTCAAATCCAAAAAAAATTATCTGGCCGGAGCTTCGATTTAGCCAAGGATGGAAACTGAAACTTTCAATGGCCTGCACGGCTGTGCAGCGCGAAATCATCATCCACCGAAATTTAACTTGTGATCTAACAAAAGTTCGCAAAATGTTAAGCTACAGGAAGCACTGTGGCTGTCAAAGAATCGCGAAATATTTTGCGCAGATCTTGGACCGCTCGTGGTCATGTCGTCGTCTGGTAAATTTTTCGTCATTTGGAAGGTTCGCATTTTTATTTGCTGTTAAAGAATATATTTGAAATAAGAAACTCGGTCCGGACTTGACTAGAATCTTGTCCTCACCAGAACTGGGATTTAACCGAGTGTTTCATTTCCTTTCCAGATACATTTCATCTGCTTCGGCATCGGTCAATAATGAAGAAATTGACAAATTTAACCGCATGGCATCCGAATGGTGGAATCCGGATGGGGATTTCAAAGCACTTCACTCGATGAATACTTTGCGGTGAGTGAGTCAATGCCAAATACTGGTTTTTGGTCAATTTAATTAGTTTGACTTAGTATGTAGAGACCCAACCTAGTCCTGCACTAACTGTTTTATAATTTTTGAGCAGGATTGAACTGATTCGCAACGGTTTTCTGCAAACCGGAGTGATTGATGTAAAATCATTGGAAACTGAATTTCCATTAAAGGGATTACGGATTCTGGATATAGGCTGTGGAGGTGGAATCTTATCCCAGGTAACTTGAGAAAGTTAATGTCTTTTTTGCAATTTGCTTGATGAACACGGGTCAAAAATCAAAATGTTATGCCCAGCCTCTGGGTAGAATCGGAGCTGAGGTAATTGGGCTGGACCCTGCCAAGGAGAGCATAAATATTGCAAACCTGCAGCTTCCAGCTGAATTAAAAAAACGAGTTCAATTTGTTAACTCTTCATTGGAAGATTTTGTCAGCGGCAACCCAAATTTAACATTTGATGCAGTTGTTGCATCAGAAGTCATTGAACATGTCCGAGATACTAGGCAATTTTTAGAAGTCGCTGCTCAATTAGTCAAGGTATTTAATTATGATGCATCTTTAAACGGATTTTGAATTCACAGGTGCAAATGTATTGTTTCATTTTAACAGCCAAATGGATCCATATTTTTGACAACCATAAATCGCACTGCACTTTCGTGGCTTGGTGCTATCGTTGCTGCCGAGTATCTTCTACAACTCATACCTCGTGGAACTCACGATTGGCAGTGTTTTATTTCACCAGAGGATCTCCAATCTCAACTGCATGCTTGTGAGAAATTATTACTTTGCAATTTTATAAAAGTGAGTTCAATTTCTAATGAAATTCAATTACATCTTTGCAGGCGGTTGCAATACCCGACTAGTTCATGGAATGAATTATAATGTTTGGAGCAATAGTTGGAACTGGACACGTTGTACAGATATTAATTATGCCATTCACGCCGTTAAGGACTCCGCTCTGTAATAAATTATTTTGTTTTTGTAATTGCTGCGTTAGGTTTGCGCACTCGATCATTTTTTCCCACCACTCCGGCCATAATAATGTTCATTCATATCTGATTAGGCGGATCATGGTGTTTGTGATGTGTCATGATGTAATCAAACATCTAGTCAAGGCCTCAAATCACAAATAATTGTATGCAGCTGATAGTAGCACGAGTCATATTGTCATGTTCCCTCAAGGGGTAACGAAAACCTCAAATCTTTTCTTAGGGAGCAATAATTAGAACTGGGTTTATTGCCCCTTAAGAAAAAAACATGCTAATGGCACGGTGGTGCTGAGCGTCGGAGAGCTAAAAGTAATACAAGAATGTACCGCTTTTACACTGATTACTAATGCTTAGGAAATCCCATTATTCCATAGCTATATTTTAATGTGCCTGTTAAAGATAACGTCATTTACACGTAACGAGTCACGTCTGAGTAAAGTATAGCGTAGTTGCACATGAGTTAAGGCCATTTGTATCCCCTTCTTATCAACATTATTTAAAAGCAAGTTCAAAGAAAAGGTCAGCAAAGGGATCCACAAAATGCACTCCGTAAATAAACACCAGTCCTCGATTAAGTTGAGATAGGGCAGGTTCTCAGCTTGTGTATGGCCTGGGTCTCATAAAAAGTCCGCCCGAGTTTCATAAAAATTTGACTAGGTAATTCTACATGATGTCGTTCGTCCAAGGGGAAGGCAATCAGGAAGACTCAAAATCGTGCTCATTTTTGAAAGGTAAATCTCATGAATTTTTAATTTATCAGAACCTAGACATTTAATTTGATAATAAGGATTTTTAAAGATGGAATCCCGTCTCGTTATATAATGGCATTGTTGGCTTTCTTTGGTTTCGTGCTTAACTACATGCTTCGAATAAATATGAGCATAGCGATTGTTGCATATGGCCAAGCAAGGCAATTCCAGGTATTGCAATATTTAATTTTACTCGAAGCGCCAGAAGCCGTGCTAATTTAGTGTCTTCCTTACAGCAATTCTGAGTATCTAAATGAAACTAACTCAAAAGCTGGGGACGGCCTCAACTCAGATTTACTGGTCAAGAAGCACATATTTCTGGAATTAGCTTAATCGTAATAAAATGTGAAATGTTTTGGATTCTAGGAGAAGGGGGAATTCGATTGGGATGAAAAAACTCAATCTCTAGTAATTGGCTCATTCTTCTGGGGATATATAATGACACAGGTATAAAGCAAGATTTATTTTTGTGTTGTTAGCCTCGTCAACGATGTAAAATGATTACACATATTTTATTTAACTACTGGATTTTTCTGACAACAAAACCGTTTAAATTAATATGATTTTTAACTAAATTGAAGTTCCCCGGTGGGCGACTGGCAGAAATATTTGGCTCGAAATATATATTCGGATTCTCCATCATGTCTGCAGGTTAACTACTAAATTTTTACTTGCACAAAATATTGCATAACTTAATTATTTGTTGTTTGTTCAGGGTTGTGCACATTATTCGTTCCACTTGCCTCTGGTGAAAATCCAGCTGCATTGATTTGCCTTAGAATTTTAATAGGAATTTTTGAGGTTCGTTTGTTCGCCAATACCGTAAAAACATTCCCTGAAAGATGTTCCTGACTTTTTTTGTTTTAGGGAGCAACTTACCCTTCCATGCACGCCATGTTAGCCAGATGGGTACCACCGCTCGAGAGATCTAGATTTACATCATTAATTTATTCGGGTAAATTTGTTAGAAACTCGCAGTTCTGCTGACTTCCTGCCAGGTTTGTATTTTTATTTCGGATTTCCAGGTTCACAGGCTGGAACGGTGCTGGCCCTACCACTCAGTGGATTCATTATTGCGTCATTTGGATGGAGGGCTGTTTTCTACGTCCAGGGCTCACTTCCAGTAATATGGTTCCTTTTTTGGATGTATTTTGTCTACGATTCACCACAAGTTCATCCGCGTATTAGCCAGAAAGAAAAAGAGTATCTGGCCAGCACTATTCAAACGATCAGTTTCTCTGAAAGAAAATCCCTTCCAGTAAGTAAACAATGCACTCAAATGGAGATAATTTCTCCAGGATTGATTTTATTTTAGGTGCCTTGGGCTAAAGTGGCTTTTTCGAGACCATTTTGGGCAATAATCGCCGCAACTTTATCAAGCAACTGGGGATTCTGGACGCTTTTAGTGCTTCTGCCAACATACATGAAGAATATTCTGCACTTTGATATTAAATCAGTATGAAACTGAATTCAATTAATTATAATGCTCGGTCGATAATAATATTGTTTTGGTTTCATATTTATAGAATTCAATTTTGTCAGCGATACCGTATATAAGTATGTGGGTTTTTGGAGTACTGTATAGTCTTGCCGCAGACTTCTCTCGTCGAAAGGAACTATTTTCAACTTCAGCAATAAGAAAAATTTCAGCATTTATCTGTAAGATATTACACGGTTACTGGGATAGCTTCACTTATGTTAAATGTAATTTTATCTCCACACAGGTTTGGCTCTACCTGCAGCAGCTCTTTATGGCGTTACTTTTGTCCAGCACAGGTCAATCCCAACACTCATCCTTTTCACTTTTGCTGCTGGAATGGCAGGGGCGAAATATTCCAGTTATTTGGCAAATCACATTGACATTGCTCCTAATTTTGCAGGTTCTTTACACATAATACATCGACTATCGACTAGTGATTGTACTGATCTTAGTTTTTCGAATGCATTTAACCTATATATTGTGTTGTGTGTTCTCAGGAACACTAATTGGAATTGCTAACTCATTCGCGACACTCCCTGGTTGGATTGCGCCTTTAACGGCTGCCGCGCTAATTAATGGCCAAGTAAGTTTAATGGTGCATTAGACGTCACAAGGCATAGATAAGTCCTAATTAAAATTAATTGCATTATCTAGCAAACATTAGAACAATGGCATAAAGTATTTTATATTGCATCTGGAATGTACATCACTGGTTGCGTTCTCTTCGTCCTATTTGCATCGGGGGATGTCCAGCCTTGGAACCAAATGGAAAAGGTAGATTCGAAGAAAGACGGAGCAACTACAGATAAAAATCCTTGCCAACAGGCAGAATTGATACAGATGGAGAAACTGTGAGGAGTGGAAATGAGGGTTCTCAGGTCTTCGAGTCTCACTCATATTTTTATTAGGAAGGCTATTAATTTTTTTAATTTGATATAATTATTTCATTTTACTTCGGTGTTCGTGACTGTATCACACAAATTTTAAACTGTTAAATTGACCATTTGCTTCATGCTCCATTATCTTGTACAAATGTAAAATCACATGTTTGAGCATGATTGAATAAATGCAACTTTTTGAAATCAGATGACTTGTTGAATTTGCATTCATTGGAAAGCATATTGATAATTTAATTTGTTACAAGCACTTTACAAACCTCTTCCGTGGTCATAACGCGCAGCGCATCGTTGAGAGATGGGATCCTTTATGTATGTACATCACACATAATCACAACACGGATGGTATTTTGTACCTGTAATGTCATGCATATAACTCGTTAAGAGCGGAAAACAGAGGATAAAAATCCTTGCATTGACTGCAGACCTCATTAACCAGTTAACTAATTGACATAGCAGAAATCTCAATCACCATTTTCACCATCAAAGCCTTTTGTTATGAAGATTTCGAATGCATCGCTCATTAAAGTGAAAATAATTGCTGTTTTTCCCAAGAACGGGTTTTAATTCAATGGGAATTAAGCTCACAAATAATGAGTTGACAAAAAGCTTTCGTGTTGCACTATGAAATTATTTAGTTACGCTTTGCGCAAAACACCCAGAAAACACAATAACACTAAAATAGTGTTAGGAATAACTATAGGCTATTTCCTTGAACAAACTTAAGAAGAGTAATCCTCGCGCGATATCACCCCTACTCTCTACCCCTACCTGCATGTGAAAACCACGAAGGACATTTACTTTCTATTTTGTGTGCTGCAACAGACAATTAATTCCTTTTGTCTGGGAACCAGTCAAGGCTTAACATTACCTGTCTGGTTCAATCCTAGTCTTAATTTAAGTGTCAGCCAGTTTAGTGCACTTATCCAAAATGTCAGTAAATACGGGGAAGGATTCCAAATTGTGGAGATCGGCTGAAGAAGTTTTAGACGCGGAGACGGTGCAAATTGAGGGCGAAATTCCTAGTTCTATTAATGGCACATTTTTACGTGTAGGACCTGGAAAATTTGATTTTGATAAAGATTTTTCACTCAATCATTGGTTTGATGGCTATGCACTAATTTCCAAGTTTGACATTTTGGGAAAAAATGGAACTGTAACATTCAGTTCAAAATATTTGGAGTCTGACAGTTATAGGCGTGCTGTGAAAGCCCAGAGACCGGCAGTGAGTGAATTCGGAACAAGAGGATTCAAAGAGGAAGGGAAAAATTTATTTTCGAAGATTATATCCGCATTTACAGTACGTCAAGACGGCAATTCATGTATGCTTCAATTTACTAGCTCAATTAATACTTCAATTTTTTGTGTGCAATTTGCAATTCAGGTTCCCGAACTCTCGGACAACGCAAATGTCGCATTCTTTACACTCTTGCATCAGGAGAAATTATTCGTAACAGGGGAATCCTGCTTTTTCCACGAATTCAATCAGTCAACGCTGACTGGTCAAGAAAAATTTGACACAAATAAATTATTTGGACTTTACATTTGCACTGCTCATCCACTACTCGATCAATTCGGCGATACTTACAACATAGGGACAAGTGTGAAAACCGGACTTCGGTACAATATCCTCAAGTTCCCTGCCGACTCCATCGGAGAAAATCAGATCAAAGATCAGTTCAAGAGATCCAAAATCATTTGCAGCATTAGCAGCCGCTGGTCGACACTATTCAGTTACAACCACAGTTTCGGTCTAACAAAAAACTATATTATTTTCATCGAGCAACCGTTCCTAATCAACTGTGCAAGCCTTCTGTCAGCAACTGTGCAAAATAAATCAGAAACGGTTAAGGATTGGCTGGAATGGCATCCTGAGCATCCCTGCAGGTTTTACATTGTAGAGAAGTCTACTGGAAAAGTTATTAACAAATCCGTAGAAATTGTGAGCAGGGAACCGTTCTTTTTTCTTCATTTCATTAATTGCTACGAGACTGAGGATAACGGTCATATTATTATTGATGTGAGTGCCTACGACAATCCGGAAATAGTAATCAGCGCTCAAGAAATGAATCGACTCAGAGGCAACAATATTGGATCTTTTGGACTCAACAAAGATGATCCCAACAATCAAGCCAGGTGTAAACGATTTACAATTCCCATAGGACTGGACGAAGATTCATCAAAAGCAAAACGTGTAGAAAAAACCCTTTTTTTGACACCTGATGTGATTATGGAAAAGGGGTTGGAGTTGCCAACGATCAACAGTAAATTCCAAGGAAAGAATTACCAGTTCTATTATGCATCGGGTCTCACAACTCAAGGCAATTTTAAAAATTCAATTTGCAAGGTGGATGTGATAAAAAGAAAAAGTGTAATGTGGCGAGAATCAGAACATTTTATTTTTGGTGAACCTATTTTTGTTCCAAGCACGGAGCATAGTGACGAGGATTCAGGAATAATAATTGTTCCAATGACAGATTCCAGAAAGGAAGGACGGGACATGATTTTATTCCTAGATCCTAAAACTATGATCGAATTGGGCAGGGCCATATTTAGATCCAGTATACCGTGTTCGCTGCATGGTATATTTATTCCGAATGCAATAAAGCCTTAACATATGCCGGAATAATAGAATTAATAAATACTAAGGATTTCACTAAATTGTAAGCTAAAATTTAGTTCCACAACCGGCTTTGTACATCAATTCGACTACAAAGTAATCAAAATACGAGATAACGTAGGCTACAGCGAGGTATTCAATCAACTAAAGCCATATTCAATATAAAAGTGCATGTTGTTTGTATTTTGTCAAGAAAAATAACTATAAAAATATTTGAATTGCATTTTAAGCTAATTCAATTCATAGCATATAGATGTGTGCACTTGCAGCCTAAGTAATTCTAAACATTCACAATTTGGAACTTGGAATAGTATTTCTTCTTAGTGTTACGTAAACACATTACGTAAACTTGGGTGTGTAAAAATCTCCATTTTACGAAGTATGATAGAATTTCAAGTTAAATAAACTCTCGTACTGCTTACTAATGTCTTACAGAATTCTACTTGTTTGAAAATTTACCAGAAAAGAGAATTTTGCCTTATTAGATCAGAGCACTGCAAAGATTTTCACTGTTTTCGAACTTGGTTTAATAAGTCCAGTTAATTTCATTGGTAAACAAACTAAACTAAAAAACTTTAAACCCCTTGGAATTCAACTCAACTAAGAAATAGTTCCCAACTCCCAAGTCCAAAGATTAAACTTATTTGTCCTCTAAATAATAATAATAATAATAATAATAGGGACTGCCAAAACAATTTCAAGAATTCACAAGATTGATATTGCTCTAATTACTTGTAAGAAACAATACTTGAGTTGGGATTGATGGTGGAAGAATAAAGGTCAACCGGCTCGTTTTTTGATACATTGAATGGGGGGATGCTATTAGCAGTATTGAGTGCATGGTAGGCTAGTCCGTCCAGGTTGAGTGCTGCTTGAACAGCATCAGCATCAAAAGGCCACATATTATTCTCTACTGCTGCCGAACTTGTCATAGGCAAAGGAGCTGGAATTTTGGCAATTGATTCATTGTTAACGGGGAACCTCTCTTCCACCGGTTCTTCCACTTTTTTCTTCTTCCTTGCACGAGGTTTAGCTGCCTTTCGCTTCACAGGAGTTTGAGCTTTTAACGCTTTCATTGCAAGGTCAACACCTGTTCAATTAGCAAAATTAGCCGATGTTGAGCGCTGAATTCAAAATAGTTTAACAAGTTAACACATCGTACCAAATTTTTCCATGACCCATTGTTCAATCCCTTCTCTTCTAGCAGTTTCTATCTCGAATTTAGTCTTCCAAGTCAAGACGTCTTTTTCTAATAATCCGAGTCGTCGAACACAGTCTATTTAGAAAAAAATGCAATGATGCTTTTAGTGTGAGTAATAAATAGAACAAAATGAAAGAATACTTCTTACCGTCTATAACTCCCATTGTCATCTTTAGCTGTCCCTGCATTTGAGCTCTATCATTGAAGTCATTGGGATCATAGCGTTGTTGCTGCCCATATTGCTGCTGGTTTGGTGAAATTATGTTCGGGTCAGAATGAATTGGTCCCGGACGATGGTGTTGATAAACACTAGGTATTTGCAATTGAGATGGAGAACCCATGGCACTTAAATTATTCATGCCCCATTGCCCATGCATTCCCATGGAATGAGATTGGGGGATTTGATGATGAGCTTGTGGAATAGAATATCCCTGGGGATGTGGAATGGTCAATGGGCTATGAAGTGGAGTGGACGATGAAGACGACGCATGATTTGACATAGCTGCACTGGGACTTGTCTTCGCTTGACCTCGGCCTTGGGAGTATCCACCTTCCTTCTTCTCCTTTTGTCTTTCCTTTTTTTCGTTTCTTTTCTTCTGAGCGTTAAGACGTTGTCGACCCCTGATTTGTTGCTTTTCTTCTTCGGTCATAAGAGCACGCCTTTGTCGTGCTCGTTCTCGATTCACTCTTCTTAATTCCTCTCTCTTTTCTTCTGACAAATTGGATCTTGAGCGAGGCGATTTTTGAGGCGATGACATGTTTTCAGCTAATACCAGAGTTTCACAAAAGCTTCTGTCTTCATTTCCAATACTTCAAGTTTTGCTCAAAAGTGGCCAGAGCCTGGCGAGGTACCCTGAATAATAGCAAAATAATATTTGCAATACAATTCTTGGCATGTTACATGGGTACATGGGTTAGAAAAAGGGTACAACATTAGGCGAATATCGTTTAAGGGCGTCGATTTCAAAAAATATTTTCTATGTTGTATCGTATTAAAGCCCAAAAAACTATACAATGGATTGCGCAATCAACCATTAGAAAGCATAACTAAACATTTCCTTACATTCTACCCGCCAACCGTAGTTTGGTGAAGGTCAGTTTCAGTCACAGTTCAGGAATTCGGCCGAGTCGTGAAGAATTTGATATGGTCCCAATCACAGCTAGGATATTGTTGTTATTGCCTCTGTGTTTCAAATTGACTACCACGCCACTTTATGAATCTTGTAGATGTAATTTGAATTGAAGTTATCGGTTCAACAAATTGAGTGCAAGTTGAATCAAAACTTCCGTGAATAAAAACATTTAGACGCAATTTAATCCGTTCAAACCAACGCATCCCACCCGCCAAACCATTGAAATATCCCAACTCAGAAATTCAACTGTACAGTGCAGTGGCCGCCCAGACCAATGAAATTATTACTGCATGCACTTAATGCTTTACCTCAAGGAAAATCCCAGCTTTAACACCCCAATCAAATAATACATTTACCTATGTTGTATTGGATTTACCTATTTCATGTCAAGTCGATTCTTTTATTGAAATGTTATCAATGTATCTTAGTATTTAAATGAAAACGCAATAACAAGCGCAATTTGATATTGTAAATAACAAACTTATAGTGAGAAATTGGGCAAATACCTAGATAAATCTAAAAGCTCATATATTCGAGAGCAGTCTGGAAAACCGATTCAGATTCAAAAGCTTTAATTTATTGCTCAGTGTCATTGTTAGTTAACTTATGTAAAGAGAAGCAAGTGCCACGCTCTTCTCGTACACAGCTTAATCTGTAAAGTGTTGCTAAAACTGCCGACTAAACTGCTAAATTAAGGTTTAACGGCTGGCTTGAAACACTTTTGTTCTTTACATTTAGCAATGCATTGATTTAATGAAAGGGCAGTGCAGCAGTGGTGGTGTACCGTTCCGCTGGTGCGTAGCTACGCTAAACGCTACGCACGCATTGAACTTGTAAAACTAAACGCGTGTCGACTAAGACTAAACACACATGTAACAATAGAGCCATCTCTCCTAATCTTTAAATTTGTTATGGCTTTCACACTAATATAACAAAGTGCGTTAATTCTGTGGTTAGAGTAGTTTAGTATTTTGGCTATAAATTGTTGGCCACAGATGAGATTTACGAATCAAGAAATTCTGCGTCGATGTGGTTGATTTAATTTGTTCATTAGCCAAATCAGACAGCGGCGCTGTCACAGCAGTACGTGCACGAAGCAAGAGTCTTCAAATTAAAAGTAGACAAGATTTCAGACTTCAGCTAGATTCTATCTTGAACAATGACTGCATTTTAGATAGACAGACATAACCATAAATAAATAATTTCATCGTACACCTCTTCGGTGTCCCATGTGTTTGCAACATTGTAATAATACAATGTGCCAATAACATTACTACTTCACCGTGTGCTGCAAACAAAGATTGAATCTACAAATGTTCACATAATTATGACCCTTGACGTTAGTTATGGAGCCGTTGCAGGCAGAACATAACCCAATGTCAATTTTTAAGATGGCTGAACCGAGAACCGTGAATTTTGGAAAATGATGAAAGTAAGTGCACTCATGGTTCCGTGAAATGTAGATTTCTATTATAAACTGTGCGATCTCGGCCATTACAGCCTATACAGAACACAGTCTGAAAGATGCGTTTAATTTGGTGCCTTGCGGACAACGGATTGCACAGCGTTATTTTCGCCATTGACCTTCTGTGCGTCGCGTAGGTTAACTACTTTTTGTGATGCAAGGTTTCTGCGAATTGTAGGTAGCTGAATCTGTCCAAATAAATCAGAGTCAACCCTTTTAGTTATCAAGTTTACTTCTTCTTGGAAGGTCTTAAAGTAGCCAAATTATAGTAATTCGATTTTGCATTTCCGCTTACTCTATCTGTTCAAGCCCATTGCATTGGGATGAATTCAGTTGATTCCAATTATCATGCTATCCGTGACAAGAATTTTGGGTTTTGTGTGTACTTTTGCATTTTGTAATTTAACATTTCCTCCTCCTCTCAATCGGACTGACACGCCACCTAATGATGTTCCACTTGTTGTTCAAACAAATTTGGGAAATGTGCAGGGATATTACATGAGTTCTATGCGTGGGAAATTGATTGGATCGTTTGAGGGTATTCCATACGCGGAACCACCGGTCGGAAACTTGCGGTTTCAGGTAAAATCAAGATTTGTGTTAACATCTGTACTCAGTCACTAAGGGATGCACCCGTGCGGCAACCCTTGGGTTTGGCTGAAACTTTGCCCACAAGTTACTGTGTAGAAATTATGTTTCGCAAAGTGTCCGATCAATTTCGAATTCAACCGAATTTTTGAAATTTTCGAACTGCCGACTTGGGCCCGCGGGAATGGGAATTTTAATGTTAAAAATCACATGGTCCCCCCCCCCCTTCTTTTTGATTTTTGAATTCCAACTAGCATTTCCAGAGATGTGAATTTTTGAAAAGGTCATTTTCAGTTTCTGCTCTCATGAATAACTCCTTTAAGTTCTTGACCATGTGATTTTTAACATTAAAATTCCCATGCCCACTGACCCAAGTCGGCAGCCCGACTTTTTCAAAAATTCAGCTAAATTCGAAATTTGAGCGTTGGGAAGTTGGGGTCTGACACTTCGTGAAGCATGTATGTATGTATATTAAGAGCCAGTCAGGATAGGAGGAAAAGGTGCCCACAAGCTGCCAGACATGCAGGTTAGGCCTTCAGGCCGATTACCGACAGACTCACACACTTCGTGAAGCATAGTTTAGGGGTAACATGTGGGCTTGTTGCACGGATACATACATCCCTCGCAAGCCTCTCGGAGACAAGAAAAAAACTTGGCTTGAATGATAACTCATAAACTTTGCTTGATGCTAATGAGCTCTTCTAGCAAGGGCAGATACCTTGAAAACTTAATTTGCATTTTTCAAGGGCTGATATGCAATTTCAGCTCAAATTGTTGACATTGTTTAAATTATAATTAAATCTGTATATACAGAATCCATCCAAGAAAAGGTCATGGGTCGGGACTCTGAATGCTGGAAAAACATCATCTGTGTGCATTCAAATGGACCCTACACAATATTACCGTGTGGTTGGAGATGAAGATTGTCTCTACCTTAATATTTATATTCCCCTGGTAAATTTCAGCATATCAAAACTGGAATGCAATGCAAATTCAAGGTTAAATTAAATCTTACCTCCCTTACAGAAACGAACTCAAACAAAAAACATTCCCGTCTTCATTTGGGTACACGGTGGAGGTTTTTATTGGGGAGCAGGATCTAATTCTGGGCCCAGTTATCTGCTTGATAGAGATGTCATACTAATAACAATTAATTACAGATTAGGACCGATGGGTTTGAGAATAGATTTTTATTACACACAAAATAATTTTTTGTTAATGAAATTATTGCATTTTATGCAGGATTCTTAAGCACGGGAGACTCTGCTGCCCCAGGAAATTATGGTCTTAAAGATCAAGGTTTGCTTTGCTTGTATTAGTGTAGTTTTCAAATTAATTCACACATGCGAATGCTTATCATTTAGCAATGGCGATTGCATGGGTGCATGAAAATATTAGATATTTCGGTGGAGATCCCAACAGGATAACGTTGGGTAAGAAATTAATTAACGTCCAAATGAAATATACCTACCTACACAGGTACAGTAGTTTGAATAATTTAATTTCATATATACCAGGAGGGCAAAGTGCAGGGGCCGCATCTGTGCATCTGCACATGATGTCGCCTCAAACAAAAGGTACGTTTCAGATTCAAAGAGCACTTAACATGGAATTGACAAGTTTATAATAATTATTGAAGGTAAGATTCAGGGCGCAATTTCACAAAGCGGTAGTGCGTTGAGTCATTGGGGACTACCTCCAAATCAGCAGTATTATTTTAAACGCCTGGCAAAGCTGGTTGGGTGCTCATCTAACAATTCGGCAGAAACTGTCGCGTGTTTAAGACAAAAATCAGCACGAGAACTCATCTATCGCCAGTACAATCTGTTTGTAAGCTTATTAGCATTAACAACAATGAAACCAAATTCCACCTAATGCTTTTTTCATCAACGCTTTATTTGTACGGGGCGCAGGAATGGATGGAATATCCTCAGATTCTGTTTGGTCCTGTAGTGGAACAGGATTCTCCGACAGCTTTTATCACAATGAAACCGAAAACTTATTATGAGAGGGGATTGGTTGCAAATATTCCATGGATAACTGGAGTAACAAAAGATGAAGGGGACCTTTTCGCTTTGGGTACTTCTAGTGTAAAAATGCTATTAAATTCTAGCAATACTAGTGATTGAACTATGAAACACATTGGTGTATTTAGTGACTTATCTGGGTCCGCTGGCTACACGGAATTTGCTCCGAAATATTGATAAAGTACTGCCACCGGTTTTAATGTACAGTCCAATGGATACTAAAAGTACAAAGAAAATCCACAATTTCTATTTAAGCCAATATCCCAAGTACAGTTACGGAGGTTTTGAAACACTCGGCTCTTTGAGTCAGGTATGACGGTATGAGTATGTTTTATTAATAAGGCAAGGTTTAGTGTTTGGGATATACAATATCTCATTATACACAATTCCATTGTGAAGTCGTTGCTCAGAAATAATATTTGAAAAAATAATACGAGATTGTTTGGTTTA
Source organism: Orthonychiurus folsomi (assembly GCA_036851895.1). Lineage (NCBI taxonomy): Eukaryota > Metazoa > Arthropoda > Collembola > Poduromorpha > Onychiuridae > Orthonychiurus > Orthonychiurus folsomi. Next base: position 1,656 of record JAAXYW010000873.1, on the reverse strand, counting down.
GATGGTGGGAGACCGATTCTTTTATGTGCCATTCCATAAAACTATTCGTACGCACAGCGAATCGGTCCATGCCCCGCTGTACGCGTACATGTTTTCGTTCAAAGGCCAACATGGAACACCGGAAAAATTCCATCTCTCTCCTAAAGAATGGGGTAGGCTTTCATCCTTAATTAATAACCAAAATTACGTTTCACTTGGAATTGTGTGAAATTATTAAATTTAATTGAATTCAGGGGTGCTACATATGGACGAGTTGCAATATTTGCTAAACAGCACAGAATTATTTGCTCCGATGAAGTTAACTGATGCAGAGTTTGAGATGGCTGGGGATTTCATGGACCTTTGGGTCAGCTTCATAAAAAATGGGTTAGTAGAAGTAGAATTGCTTATGGAAGAAAATATATGCATGTGTCATCTGAAAATGGTCATAAAAAGAGCAGTAAAGACAGGCTGTGCAAATGCCGCAAAAATAAAATTATTGTAAAGGACGATGAATGAAGAAAGCTTGGCTTGCCAAATTTAACCAATGCACATTATAACATGTTTGTTTTATACATGAATAAACCCCTAACTCCTTTGTAGAAGTCCAGACGATTCCAAACCAGAACTGAGGGAATTAAGCAATCAACACTCGTGGGAAAGATATTCGAGGAGCAATAGGAAACTGTTAGAGATAACACAGACTCCGAGAATGATCGAGGAGCCAAATGAAAATCGCATTAATTTTTGGAAGTCCATAAATCTGTATTGAATTGACTGGTATCCCCTTGGCCTTGCTTTGTGTTTTGCTTCATTGCAGTACAACTCCGTGTACTTAAAATTTAAGTTACAACAAATTGAACAAATACTCTGCAATGTGTAAAATTAACAGAAATGTGTTATTTAGTTTGTAAAACCTTGTTAAATGCTCTACTAAGTTTGTCTTTTCAGTTCCACTGAAAGCGATTAAATCACCGTTTCGTGAAATATGTAATTCATTCATTCTCCAATCCCAATCAAAATTTCCAACTGCGTTCTACTCTCATCATAAATGCACAACACATATCTAATATCTTCCAGCATCGCACTAATCACACAAGGCACATGACTAACTTACTCGAATACAGCGTTTACTTCAGAGCCTAGTAGAATTTGCCCACAACAAGAATATCAGTCCGAGTCTCGAGCTTCAGGCTTCGACCCTAAAAACTAAAAATCCCAATTCATTATGGTTAAAAAAGGTAGGTCGGCCAGGCCGTGCATGCAAATAGATTCCAAATGTCAATTGCGAATGGGTTCTCAGCTGAGCGTCCATGCTTTCATGACTCAATGTGGAAGGGAAGGAATTAAGGAAGGTTGATTTCGGCATTTGGATTTTAAACAGTTTGCCGCAAGCTATTTTAACTAGGTATTTCTCTTTTTCCTTGAAACTGCAATGCAAACTGCAATGCAATGCATACCAAATGCACTGAGCACAGCACAGCATGTCAGACAGAGCCACCTCGTATAATGTAATGTGGATGGACGGCGCCGCGCACTATTTTCAGAAAGGAAGGCACGGAAATTTTTGACTACGATGCATGCTCAATTCAACCCAACCTATTCTCATCTGTCCAACTCCCCTCCTTGCTTTGCTTTGGCTTGGCTTGGCTTCCAACTATTTCCAATTTCATTCCA
>JAAXYW010000872.1:0-28279 GCA_036851895.1 Orthonychiurus folsomi | reverse complement strand
ACAATTCATACTTCCCGCTCGCTCCTCCATGAAATTTGAGCTTGGGCTGTTGTTGTTGTGAAAACCATGTAATCACTCCTATATGTAGTCGTACTCATTTTAAAATTTCATTATGGAGCATACCGTTGGGAGTTTGGCTTTAAGTCGTACATGCGTAGAATAGGTATAGCATTATGTATATTACGACGGCATTATTCATTCCTCAAATTTAAACTCAGTTACATCGCGCGGATCTCCAAAACTTTTCCTCCAATTAATTATGAGTAAGAATTTAATTTGTGTACTTCGCAGCAACCACAAATTATGTACATATTACCACTACCTGTTTACCTTGGCTGGCATGTGATTCTGCTGTTAAAAGAAGACGTATCAAAATATACGGAGGGCTCCTAACTTGTTTGTAACATTTTGTGTTTATATTTTTTATTACGTAGCGGTTCATATATAACAAATATGAAAGATTTGATCCAAACCACGTCAAAGTGATCTTTGAACCTTGAACCCGACGACGTCTCACAAATTGTGTTCTTTCTTTACACAAAACTTTCTTTGGATATGAAGCCGCGGGGCTTCTCGGTTACAATCGGTTAGAACCAAATCCAACCCTAACGTGGAATGCCCTAGTTTTTAAGTGTGAGCTTGTCATCCGCTGTTCTTTCAATGCTTTTTAAATTAAATATTCTCTTCGCAAAGGAGATTTGAACGCATTCACGCCGTTTCTGAATCTAATTTGTTAGAAAGTTTTCTTCCCCTCACTAGACTTTGTATTTTCTTTTTTTAAAAAAAGAGAAGAAAACTTCACTTCCCTTCCGCGCACTCAAGTATTTGAGAGGTTTTACCCACTTCCCATTTGAAGAAATAAACTCAAGGCACGGGTCCTTGCCTCTTATAGTATTCCAAATCGAACACCCTTCACAAATGCACCATAAACCCCTCCCCTGACATTTACTATAATGTTGTGGTTGGAGAAAGAAATGTATTATTTATATACAAACACTTGTTTCCAATTTCAAAACAAGGTGTAGACTCGCAGTAGCGTGGGAAAAACTTTCCACATGTTGAACATTTCGATTTGCGTGACGTGACGTGACGTACAAATGCGGAAAATTAAAATCACACATAAGATAAGTACGGGAAAGGTGAAATCCCTCATTTGCCACTTGTGGTTCTTTTTTTTAAAAAAAAGAGAGATAAAACAACTTTGTTTTATCCCCTATGAAATCCTCGAACACTTTTCCTCTTTCCTTCTCAAAAGAAGAGATACAAACTGACGTCAATCATTTTTGCTTGAAAAGAAGATCCGCATCTAACGTAGATTAACATATCAAACCTTGTCGTCTCTAATTTCCTGATAAGGATTAGTCAGGGTACAGTCGTCAATTTGGAAATCAATAATAAACAGTTTCCAGAATTACTACTTACGTACATAAAAATAGTAGGAAATGGTGTACGCAACATCCAAACTTTATGACACAGCGCAGCTAGAAATGAGTGTACCTGCCCAAATAACTAATTTAAATTTGATTTGGTTTCTGGTCCAGGTCGCCAACTTTTACGTCATCCCCCCGTAACTCTCATTAGATTAACAAAAGTTTATTCTTATCTTATATTTTCTGTCTGGGTCATGTCTGGCTTGGCTGGAAAAGGTCATTTCTGTCTGAGTCAGTCATTTGAAACTTCAAAATTATCAAAAAGCCCACCTCCAACCCTGTAATTTTGTCTCATTGATGATGTGCAAAAATCGGAGGCGACGCGCCACGCGACATCAGCAACCGCCACTTCTTGCCTTGTATTTCCCTTTTCATACGACGGCAAATTACAAATTTAATATTACGTCTCACAGTGTTGAGACTTCTATTCAATGAATAGTTAGACGGACGGAGACTTCTGTCTGCATCTAAATTTACAAAGGACAAACTTAATGGCCACCTGGTGACTGGATTCTCCTTCTGCGTTTTTGAGCTTCCAGTTAAATAAATCCTTTATGAGTCGGTTTATGAGTACTACAAGGCGAATCTTTGCATTCATTTCTTTTTGAAGGGAGTCTGAATGGAAGTATTGAAGGAATTTGGTTTCCTTGTCTGTGTCTGGCATATTAATTTGAACCTGGACTCCTTTGGTTGGCCTCAGTATGGCTAGTAATGGAAAGGAATGGGAATGAATCCTCCGGTCTTGGTTTTCCCAAGAAAGTTACTCTGGCCATAATGATATTAGTGTGGGATTAATTGGAAATGTAAATTCTTAGAGCCCATGGGATTCCGGGACGGAGTTGCGCGGAGCATGCATCTTGTAATTAGAGTAGATATAGGTCGTTTTTTTAATCATCTGGTTAAGAGATGCGAGTAACATAAAGAGCAGAGGGCAACATTGCAAAATTCCCGAGAGGAACTGCGGATAGGGAAAAGGTTGAGCTGGTGGCCAAATAACACGTACTAACTGAAGTGCACTTGCACTTGTGGTGTACGACTACGAATTGCGTAGCTTTAAATTTTAACTAATACTAAGAAACGTTGATTTTGCAAAAATTGGAAACAGCTGGCACGCCACCTTGGCTCCAATGCAAAAGTATTTATACCGGTTTAGCCCAAGGCAATCGAGTGTTGCATCAACAAGATGGGAAAACGAAACTTACTCAATTTCTTCTCCAATAAACTTGGAGTCTTGTAAGAGTAGCATATGTTTGTTTAGTGCGACGCCTAGCTTCCTTAATGCAAAAATATTCATGTAGTATGTGATGACGCAGAAAAAGGAAATTGTGATGAATCCCCCTCGGCTATGCTTATTTAAATATGGAACGCAGTTAATTCTTGCATTATGTATGTACCTCAACGCTTTGTTATTCATAAACCTTTTTATCATTTCTAATAAAATCTATTTTTAAATGTGTACTCTACTGACTTAATCATTAGGGTAGGTAGTTGAATGCAATTTGACATTTGAAACTAAAGCCCTTGTAAATGATGGGTGGGAACTACAAATCCTTTAGTTTCCGCAAATCCAGCTCTTTTCCAAAACGCTTTAAAAGTTTAGTTGCTCACTTTTTCCACGCCACGCTCATTTTAAAAGATTGTAAAGGCGGACAGCCGGACTCAGGCAGACAATGTGGTCCTAAGGAAATGTTTGTTGGGAATTGGAGGAAGGACTGTGAAAACCGCAAGGGAGAAAACTGTTGCGTGACAGCATGCAATTCCACGGTGAAAGCACGAGCCAATTCCCAACCCATGCCTCACATCAATGGAAACCACTTTAAGCAGGTGCGTGCCACAAGACTCAAACACGTGGATCCAATTCCTTTCTTTTACAATCCCTTCCTCAGAATCACAAACATTTCTGCCAAAATTGAACCAAAAGTTTTGGTTTACCAGATACTATGTGAATTCTATATTGTGCACATAATTATGAATAATCATTAAAAATCCAGCCATCTCATACCACCACAAACATATTTCAAATAATTTAGTACTATTGATTAAACCATAACGTGTTGTATGTTAGAGGACACTTTAATTTTTAAACAAAAAGTCGAACCCTTCATGCAGTATGTATGTAGTAGCGAAGCATTCGTGGAAAACTTAAACTTTTCCAACAATTTGTAATAAATATTCAGGATCGTGCATGGGCCTCGGTCAGTCACCCTGTAATTCAAAGTAGAATGGCAAGGCAAATATAGATTTGGCCATGAAGCTATAAAAATGAAACTCCCAACCACGAAACACGTAGAAAAATGAAGATGCATGGTCCCGAGTGCCCAATGTCCTATGGCCATTCATTTTACCCCAATGTGCAATAAATGACCTAAACTTCCGTGAAAAAAAACCGAGAAGGGATTTAAGTAAGAAGAATGTGGGTTTGAAACAAACATTCATATGCGGAAAGCGAAATATTATGCTAACGAGTGCCACTGGATTGTTTAGGTGACTGCCATATTAAACAACGTTAGTAGTTTTTGAAATTCCCGCAGCTCACACACTGCAAGAGGCGACAGGGAACAAATTTCTATCCAATCAGTTGGTTTTTAATATGAGGAAAGTGCAGGGAGGTAGTAGGCCTGGCTTGGATTTCAGTTTGATAAACCTCGCGTGACTTAATTCAAATGCCTTGTCATATGATAATGATTGACGACACACCTCACGTCCTTGTCTCACATTTATCCAAAAGTTTGGTCAATAATGATTGTGTTTGTTTTGGCTTATACTTGCAATGCAATTCACCTGTAAATGACTTGACTCCTGTTAAAATATGTGTCGAGGTTGCACCTTACAAAAAGAAAATATTAAGTCTTAATGTACGTCTGATTTAATATGCAATTTCCAGATTTCTGTTATGTAAATAATTTTGGTCAATAAACTTGATTTGAAGATACTATAGACAGTGCAGCTAGTGGACCCCTGGAATCATGACCATAAATACGGGCAATTGCATTGGCTTGGTCAGAATAGAATTTGCTAAATCTGATTAATGTAAGAATCCCATGCTTACAGCATAGTATAGCAGTTCCCTAAAAATTTCCAGCATTTGGATTGTGTATCCCCCATTACTCCCACCTCCGATCCAACAGGCTGCTTGCTCCCTGGTTTCTCCTGACTCCAAATGAAAAACGACGCATATTTTTCGGGGAACAAGGTAATTCCGCTTCACTCTCAGAGCAATTTATCATATTTAATACCTCAAGACACACAAGATCCCAAGACATATACGTACGTATACGTGCAGTGCGAGTTCCCTTGAATTTCCATATCATGTAATGTTACGTAGGTACGTACATTTGATGAGCAGAATCACATGTCCAAGCCATCATCCCTTCGTACGCTATGAATACTGAATAGCAAATCCCTAGAAAACCTGGACAATGGGCAACTGGTCAGGACAACCTTTCATTACAAGGAAGTATATAAGTACATCGTAGATTGTAAATTTGAGTGCGTCAGAATTTGAAATGGACCATTCATTTCCTCCACTGAATAAACCGACTACTACTGCGACGACGAGAACAAAACTAATATTATTTTTGGAAAATAACTGGGATACCATACATAAGGGGAGGACGCGGTTTAATTTCAAACTCAAATGAGTGGTGAATGCATGAGTAAGTAAACATTTCATCAGTTCCTTTTGTGGTTTGGGCCATGCAAAAGGAGAGCCAGCAGAAACCCCGTCCTTCCGTCCGTCATTGGACCAACTTTTCCAGGGTTTCAAAAACCGATTGCGTCAAAGCCAACACGAACCTCGACCGATATGAGTGGACGTTGTACGTAATCTACTCTCCCCGCTTTTCATCCTTCCTGGATTTCTGAATTGAGTAGTTGGAATATGAATTCATGTGTGTACGATCGAGGAAGTGTTGTGATGTGGTTGTACATACGTAGCGTACAGTGACACCTTCTCCTCAAAGGCAATGCCTTTATCCCGTGAGAAATTGCCACAGCAATCCAATCAAATAAAGTACAATTTACCCACTCATGTGAATTTGATGAGAGACGGAAAAGCTACAGATGTGGTGGATGCAGTGCGTAGCGTACCGGCATAAGCATAACATTACCTGCCAGTTTGACGACAGTGATTCCCCGTGCCATTAGCTTCCCATGGAAATCCATTTCCACTAATTACTTGCTCCATGTCACAGGGGCTAAAGGGAGAGCAAGTATTTTGTTAAAGGAAAACCCGGCCAAGGTTCCAATTCAACTACAAATAAATAGCAGGGAAGGATTCCTTTCCATCAAAACTAAAATAATGTTGAGGTATGGCATGGCATGGTGGAGTTTCTGGAGTGAATCAAAATCAAACCTGGGCCCTTGTAGTTGAAACCAAGATCCAGTGCAGTGCAATGCAGTGCACGTGTGTCATTAAAAGGTATTCAGAGGCGGGAAATGGGGTTTAAGGGTAAAAACCACAGTTGGCGAAATGGTTTGGGTTTGGAATTCAAAGGGACGGTTGTGGTGGAGTTGGTTGCTTGGGGAAGAGGGAAATTCCCAAGTTGTACGTACGTGGTGAGAAGTAGGTTAATGTTTTGAAAAATACTTCGTCTGTGATTAAAATGATCAGTTGGATGGGATTGGAAACTAAATTTTTATTTCAAGAAGATTACATGGAAAAGGAATACCGTCGGTTTCCATCCGGGGAGGATCCGGGTTTATGGTTGGCACGCTGGATTTCATCAGTGCTTTAAAATTGTTATGACCGGTTCTCGAGGAACTTTGAAAGGTTGGGTTTTAGGAGGGAACCGTTAAATCTAACCCTTTGATTTAAATTTTATGTCTTAGATGGCCACCTTACCTCTTTGTTTTATGGCTTTGGTCAAAATCGTAAAAGCGGGAACTTTGAAATACAATAAAATCTTATGGTAGTTAAAACTCTCATTTTGGAAATGGACGGGAATGAAAGGCAGACGGTGGAAATAAAATGAAGTAGTGAGCTGGTAAAGAGAAATAGTAAATACCCGCTTACAAAAGCGGAATTAAAACACACAAGCATTCACTTTCCTAAATACCGTGGATTAAGTTGTTTGCCATTTCCCTGAATAGAAATCCTTTACACCATCAAGTTCCATTTTACCAAAATTCACCAGTCGAACACCCATCCAAGCTGTTTTACGTCACATGACATGCAAGGATTTCCCTCAACCCACAATTTCCTATGTACTCCTTTTCAAATTATGGCGTCAGAAATCATTTCTCTAAGATCTCGAAGCACCTTACCAAATCCGAGCCATCCGTGCTCAAAAATGTAAAACATTGTACATATTTCACCTGGAAGATTTCATATCTAAAATTGGATTACCCCCCAGGGGTTCCCCCTCCCAAATATATTACGAACCCACCATTATTAAGCAAGATTCCAATTCCAGCCGCCTGCCCGTCCGCGTGCGTTTGATTGTTCCTCTCGCCCGGCGCGTGTATTCCTTTACCGGGCATTCCATTCCGGCTGTTATAAAATGGGGGGCCCGGCAAAGGAATGAATGAATGGCGACCCATCGGAGCAGATGATCAGAGAGTCAACCATGATTTTGAAAAAAAGGAAGAAGTCTTTGTCCTTTCCGTTAGGATTGTAGTGAATCCGTTGTTGTTTCTTCGGCACTTGGCCTCAAGTGAAAAGCAGAGGAGTAAAAGTCGCGTGAAATGACACTTGTGCTTTTGGCACTTGGATTCCTTCCCTTGTTTCAGGCAGTGACTGGTTTTTATATTTTTTTTCTTGTGCGTGCGTCATCCTTCAGTTGGAGCTTTAGGACTTTCCCCCCACCCCTTCCTTTATTGTTCTCCCTCACCCAAAAAGGATGACTTTCATTTCACATACGTATACATATAGTCCCGTCCCAACCATTTGAAGGCAGGACCAGCTTTACACAAAACGACGAGGACGACGACGACGACTCTCTTTATTGTGAATTACATTTAGTGTGATCTCAGCTCTGACAGATCGTCTCTTTTATTTTTCCTACTCAGGAGCGGGATCCCACCGCTGCGTTAAGATTTCCTTGCCCTTCCTTAATGCAATGGAGACTAGACTACATAGACACTTGCATCTTCCTTAATATTTAGAAGACAAGACAACACATCCATGCAGAGTAGGATAAATCATAGAATTACAATGGATATTGCTTTGAAAAGAAATGTGGCAGATTTATTGAAATTCAATGAAATATTTGAATGGATAGAAATAACGCGTTGGAATACATTGGGGCAAAGTGCAAACTGTGCATTTATTGAAATGTACATATGAGGTACAATAATGTATAATATGGTTTGCACATGAATACTCAAACACATTACAGTGAAGTGAAGCAAAAACAGCAAGTTGTTATGAAGGTATGCACATGATTCCAGAAGTCATTTTTATTTCCATCGTTTTGATCAATAATAAATATATGAGTTGTATATATACATAATCTATAAGTGGAAGGAATTGCGTCACACAACGAGGAAGTACCTGCTTCACAACAGCAGCAGCACTGGCCTAGCTGTAATTAATTTCAGAGCTTTATTTGTAGTTTTGCTTAAGTGGACTACTTGAGTAAGCAAATTTGCCTTTGGCGACCTTCGTCTTGACATCTTCTGTTTTTAACATGATGCTCCCCTCTCCTCACCTCCATCCCCTTTCGTACCATCCTCGTCAAATGGATCAGTTATTCAGAATTCAAAGTGTGGAGACTTTTAATAGTCTTCGCAAGTGCGGAAATTAATATTCAGTGGAGGATACGCAAACAAATCGACAAATTTGAACATTGACACCGCATTTAATTTTTACAAATAAATGGATCTTCACCAAAAACGCAAAAATTACACAATTAATTTCTATTGTAGATCCGTGGATGTGTATGTGTAAACAACATGTTATTAATATGCGACTTAACTTAATTGTTTTAAAACTAACCAGACAGCTGGAACTCTTGAGGCAAAGGCGTAGTTTCATCGAACCGAAAGAGTACAGAATTTTAAAAGTCTGTACTAGTGTGGAATGTCAATGGCCGATTAATTTTCACCCGGGGAACGTGTTATCGAAAACACATGATATGATCTTCCAGAAAACACATGATGTAATGTAGTATGCACAAAACCACCAAGATAATCCTCAATTTGTAATAACTAATCTTACCTACAATAATGTAATTTTATTCATTATTATTTATAATTCGTGGTAGTAACAATTGTTAGAAGTTGTTCGTTTAGATTTGACTTCAACAAAGATGTACAGACTGTTAGAAGTATGTACAAGTGCGGAGACTGGCTGACTTGCAAAAGAAATTCAAGCACAAGTGTCTATTCATTAGTAATTATCCCGAAGAAACAGAAAATAATTATAAAAGAATTGCAAGGAACACAGTAAAATATGATATTACCGTCATATTGAGACAGACCACAGTGATGAAAAAGCAGAACATAGATTTAACACTTAGGGAAATGACCAAACTCACAAAAGAACAGCCACTAGTCGCACTTAATATAAAACACGTCAATCACTGCTCACATTCAAAAGGTAAATGAATTGAGATGGAATGACCGGCCTTTCCTACACATCGCCACGTCAGTTGGTTGTAGTTCCGGGTACGTGGACGAATGAGAAGCCTCCACGGCAAGTGGACGAATCAGAAGCCTCCACGGCAAAGACACTTTAAAGTTCCGGGTTTAACTACCCTAGTTAAGGTACTTTATTGCCACGTATTAAACTACACGTGGAACATTATAAGACAAGGGGATAAGGTCAGCAAACCGTGATCATCACTCCCTACATTAAAGTTAAGCTCCAGAATAATTCCAAGAAAAAAAAAGAGATTTTAAATCAATTCCTTTTCCTTGCTACTTACACTTTACTTCCCTATCAAAGATCCTGTGCAATTTACCTCATCTGAGGCAAAATAACGAACGGCACTTAAATCCTTAGACACTTTACTTTTCTATTCTTACAAACACTCCTAAATTTTTGTAAACTGACCCACACTGCAATGCAATGCACAAATGAGTGCATGCCATTAGGTTAGCTAAAGAGAATTGGCAAGGCCGGCGGAATAAATGTACATTACATTACTGTCATCTGACTCATGATTTTTGATTGGCAAGCATTTGTATGAACATTCCGACGGCGGGTATGGTATGGTATGGTATGGGGAATGGAGATAAGAGAGTTATGAAAATCAAATTTGACATTAGTGGACAGTTTTGCAAGTCTTCATGTTTTGAACCAGTTTTCCCTCCAGGCCTCCGTTTCCGCCCCCGTCCGTCGTCCACCTCCGCCCAAATTACTATAAAGTTCTCCGCATCTCCCATCCTAATAATTTTGAAGCCCTGCTCAGATGAAACATGGGAAAACCTTCTATCCCTGCCTTTTGAATCCCTTCCCCTTTCATCTTCCTTCAATTGACAATGTCTAAACTTTTCCTGAACTCATAGTTGAACGTTGACCCGGGCCTGTCACCATATCGCCCGCCTTTCTGTCGGCACGGCACGGCGGGGCGGAATGGCTTGAGTGGCGGTTGCTATTGTTAATGGCAATGGCTGGCGAAAGACGAATACCACCTTCTTCAGCTTTTCCTAAGATTATTTTTGGAAATGAGTTCTTTGACGGTGGTAAATTAATTATTAGTTACATTATATGGAAAAGTGAGGGCCGGTGGACTTGGTTATATGTGAGACCGGCGGAAATTGTTGAAAATAGGAATGGGCTGGGAGGCACGAGCACGACGCGAGTGGTGAAGGCGTATGGAATTTTCTTATCAAAACAAGTTGTTTTGGCTCATCTTCTTAAGAATGCTGGAATTAAAATGAGCGTGTGCTAGGGTTCAAATACATTTTAATGCTGGAGTAGATCCATTCATCATTTGAGACTCGCACGGGGAGACAACGGACTGTGTTCCCTTTGTGAAGGTACAATGAGAACTAGACAAAGTTCAAAGAGGTCGGAGACGGAGGAATGAATACAAGTGTGCGAATCCGAGGGAACTGGATTCCTCTTGACAAACAAACCGTAATGCATTTCATTGTATAATCTCAATATCCTCTAAACCTATGCTAGCCAAGTAGGCCTTACTAACAATGGATTTCCAGAACTCGGAAAGGGATGACAACGGGACAGATGCTTCAATGATCAAACCATAGCATATACGGGTGTATATTACCTTGTACAGTTTATTTTAGTGTTAATTGCTTAAGTAGTTTGTTCATATTTAATTTAAATTTGAGGCAATTGATTAATAAGTTTTAATACAATTCTTTCCATAAAATCATATGCAACGTACGTACGTTTTCTTACGTATGATGATTTTCTCTCGATTTTGTTAGGAATCAGGACTAAACATAAATTTTCGGTTTGAACCTCCGTGTTAAGCACTTTTATTTGAGGTAAGCAAAAAAAGATACCATAAATTTTACTAGCCTGTACTGTGGATTTCACTGTGCTATACAGATGCAGTTTCTGTGCATTTTCTGGTAAAATTCTAGTAATGCAACATATCAACTCCACATTAAATTTGCAACGAGGCAAAAAGCATGTTGCCGTCGCGTCTCATCATATCGCCAACATCAAAAGTCATGTACCCGGGGTTTAATACCACGAAGTTGATTTCATCGTCTACAATTTCAATCCCACTGAAACCTGAGTCGGACCAAAGTCTAGGCGCACATAAACACTGTCTCGTCGCCTGCAAACTTTAAGGGTTACATGCCACCTCTTCGACGGTCGGCCCGTCGTCTAACGACTACGGCTGATTAGAGAATTGCGGATCATATTAGCTCAATTCAAAAAATGCAAGCTGAATTCCTTGAATTGAAGGGGCCCTGCATTTGATCCTTGATTTCCAATCAGTTCCCGCCACATCCACGTATGGGTATGGATTCCTAATTGAAAGACTGAAGATCCAGGAGCACGTCAACCATTAAAGAAATTGCCGGCTCTTACGGGTCTCTAAATTTTCCTCGCTCAAAGAGAAAGTGGAGCCGAACCAGGATTGGTATCTTCGCCTTTTCAGACATTGATGATGTGGGAATTTGATAAGGTGAGAGTTGAGCTTACAAAATGCGTAGCCTTCAGATTTTCCTATGGAAATACACGATGTGGGGGATATTGATTCCTAATGATATGTTCTAATTATGACGGCACGGCGAGGGAAGTACCTAACGTACGTTACGTGTTCGTATGTGCGTACAATTTGGACACGATGTTGCATTATCCGCACAGTCGTACTTGGAAAGATTTATTACTGCTAATTAGTTGTTTGTTCACTTAATTATAATTAATCATCAATTTGTGATGGAGGGGAAGTTGACTGCTGCTGCGGAGTTGTACGCGGGATTTGTTTGCGGGTTTGTCGTCGATTTTTGGATAAGTTATCAGTGAGCGTCAGTTTGACAATCGGAACTTTGTGTATTCGACAAATGGTTGGAACTTGGAACATGACGTGTGTTGGGTGTTATCTCAATGCTCCCGCCCGTCCTTGCTTGTTTCCTATTTTGTTAGCGTGTGGAAATAAAAGTTGACAACAAATTGTCAATAGTGAGTTAGAGGTTGAGAGCAATAAATTGCCAAAAAAGAACTAAGCGTCTCGCAAAAGTAAAAAAAAACCATTTGCAAAATATTAAAACATTTTGGATATATTTTTGAAATCCTTGCATTTTCTATTGTGACATACCAACCCGGATATTAAAAAAGCACACAAATCAACCTAGTTTTATCTCAAGCCAAAGTTTGGTTCAAACTTTTTTGTGACCTTTGACCCCTCCCCTAAACACAAATCTAGTCAACATATATTTTAAGGCACAAGTTTTGTGACCACGGACTAAATAGGAATCCCCCCGTGTCAAACTTTTCCTAGAGGCGAAGAGATCGAAACAAAGGCCGGGACCCTAACTGAAATCAAATATGCAAATGGGAGCCCTTAAACCACTCAACACCACCAAGTAACCGTGACGTAAAGAAGTTAAGCTTAGAAGCTGTAAACATGCATGCATGCATGTTTTCGGGGGGAGAAGATCCCTCCTTCCTCATCTAAAATCCGACACGCCTTTTGTTTTGGAATTTCAGGGAGGCGGGAAAGGAGGATATTTGGGCTTGGCGCTGGAAACCAGAAGAAGATGAGAGAAACATGAATAATTTTGACAGTGATGACGTGGAGCGGTGGTTGGAGCGGAATGGCTCTTTCTTTCGTGAATATTTTCTCAGAAAGGTGAGTGTGCCCGTACCTGCTTCATAATTTGTGAATATGCCCTCCCTCGTCTTTGAGACAATGTAATCAAAGTCACTCACGTCAACGCGTTGTAGATTAAACTACATGCAAATAAGTGTGCAAGAAACACGGAGCCGGAAGGCTATTCTTTCACCTGTCATATACATACACATTTTAGGAGGCGGGCCAGATTTTCCACGCAAGGAACTCAACAACTAATTTAGTATTGTAATTCCCCTTACAAATGAACTAATAAAATCCCAATTTAGTAGTAAAGTAGTAAAGGACGCAGCTTGCCCTTCAGGATTTCCAAATCCTTAAATACATGGATACATTCTGTATGTACATCAAGTATAGAATGGAAAACAGGGTAAAGGAGCTACCGTAATTTACTCGAAGGGTCGTAGAATCTGCCCAGGTTCATTGGAAAAGTTTTGAAATTTGTTTTTGTTGAGAAAGTAAAGACAGGGAGGGGGGGATATTACATTGATTTGAAGCTGCTCTTGTGAGGATATTAGGAGTACGGAGTTTTGGAAGAGCAATTAGGAGATTGGGGGAGAGGGTGTAAGTGGTGGGTAATTAAAAAAGTATACCTCCTAAGGAGAAAGTGTGAGGTTGCAAGCCTGAATGGTATGGCATGGCATAGCATAGTCTTGTAGCTATGTAATATTATGTGAGAAAGGATAATGGCTACATACCATAGACTGTAGATTGTACTTTCACGGGGATTGAGGAGGCGAATGTTGTATTAACATCTTGTATGCAGGGTGACCTGAATTTGGTGAATCATTGGCTCACGGAACATGGATTTCTCGTCATCCGGGAAGGGAACGTCATCCCTGATCTCCGCTCACCTGTATTCTTGGGACCAAACACCTTGACTCCCACAGACACAAGACTTAATCCTTCATCTTCATCATCTCGACGAGCTTCAGGGGCTTCAGGTGACTCCGCATCCCCACTTTCACCAGGGTTGACGGAATTGGCTGCCTCAACTGATGACGACCAAAATGGTAAGAAAAAAAAGTCATTTCCCTTCCCCCTGCCTTTAAAAACTTGCTGGGGCGGCTTCCCCTTGGGAAAATTGAAAATGGAGTAATCACATTTTAAAGATTAACAAGTTCCTTCCAAATATCAAAGGAGGGAATTAGTTTTCAACTTTCTCTTCAATAACGTTTGTGCAGGACAGGTTAACTTAGAAAAGTAAAGTTTTCAAAAATTCAGCTTATTTTTCAAAAGTTGAAGCCAGGGGTAATTATACTAAGAACATGGCTTGAATTAAGGATGATGAATTTAAACAAGGGTAGCCAGTCTTAAATCTGCACTTCTTTTTCTTGTTCGTGTGGTTCGGGTCAATAAATAAACGTGTATATGGCATTGTTAGTGTTATGCGTGGATCAAGTACGGCAGAGCAAGGTCACATTTACGTTTGTTTATTCAACCTTGGAAAAGCACCTGATTTCCCTTAATGAGAAACACGTGCCCATGAATTGGGCTTCAGGAAAGTCAAAACAAATTTTGGATCTCAAAAACAAAATGATTTCTTTCTTTCCGGGATAAACAAAATCGTAGTAGTATAGTGGAAAAGGTTTCTGCANGGGATAAACAAAATCGTAGTAGTATAGTGGAAAAGGTTTCTGCAAGATAACGAGCATTGCATTGCTAAAATAATGCAGTGTGTAGCCAAACAAGTTGTAACGTGCTGTGGTGCCTCGCATTCATTCACATGTGCTATCCGCCGTCCGTAAAACAATATGAAACACATATTTTCCGTGCGTATTTTTGCTAATGGCATATTGGCAATTTGAATGGGAAGAGGTTTTTGCCAAGTGGATTGAAGTTCATTTTATTTTACCATTCAAATGGTGGAAAGTATAAATACATTCCTGAGAATTCGCAAAGGTTCTTCAATTTCCTTTCGAAATTGAAATAGTGTGTGCCTATGAAGAAACGTGGAATTACATTTAAGGGGAAAGCAATTTAAATAAAACAATCAGGCGGTGCGGTACGGCAGGAAAGGAGCGACCAAGGAGCCCTGACTCTAATTCAGAGGTTGCAAATTTTCCTCCGGTAACGGGAGGCATTGGGTTTAAGAATTGTGACTTGTTAACAAGGAAAGGACTCCCTCCTTCATCTTTTATCTTGATTATCTCCACAGGGTTCTTACACCGAAGATCCAATTCAAAGCGCTGCTTACGAAATGACTTTGCTCGTGCCAAGAGCCGTTCAGTTTATCAAACCCAAGACGTTTCCAGTGGTTCAACTTCTCCAGGATTTCTGCCAAATTCCGCATCCCGACGATCCAGTTTGAAAGAAATGCGAAAATACACTTCACTTCCACCAAACTCCATTAACATCCTCTCCTTCCTCATTGAATCCAAGGTAAGGCCCGGCGACTGCCAAATATTCTTCCGCGGTTCATCTTTCTTTTTAGTAAGAATTCCCTCGGGGGGTTTTCCCGGGATTTTCGGTCGGTCAAGTTTTATCACTTCCTTCCCGCGGAGGCTGGGCGTTGCGGTGACGGGCTCCGCTCCCGCGGTCCATCCCACCATTAATCACAGTTAAGCGGAGGGTGTGAAAATCCAGTATCGTAGCAGGCGGGCGGTAGATTCCCCTTTCCCAGTGATCTATGACCCAAGACCAAATATAATTACAAACTTTCTTCCTTCAAAATGCCCTTTAAAATCCGGGCCAGGTATTTCGGGGGGGGGGGGGATTCTGAGAAACCCCCGGGCTTCTGACTCACATCACCAAAACTTTAGCCAACAAACTTTAATGTGTTAAGGAATTGAAAATGACGCAAGAAGCCTTTTGTTTAATTTGATTCATAATGCATGCATACATGTATGTGCATGTGCATTTGACTGTGACTGATAGCTTTAATTGGATGTATGACTCAGTCAGTCATTTCTCCGTTCCTCAAATAGAAATTTACCAATTGAAAAAGTTTTAAACTTTTGAGAGGCCCTTACGTCATCCTCGCCAAGTCGCCAAGAAATATTAACAAATATATGTACTTTTGTAATTAGGAAATTTGAATTGGATAGGACTTTCTTAGGGTTTTTCATTGAAAGTTTGGTGGCTGAATACATTCCTTGCGGATGAATGCTCTAATTCACTTAATTAAGACAAATGTATTTGTGGGAAGGGAAAGGGCTTGGGGGTTTGATGTTGGTTGGGTTAACTTTTCATTCTCCGAAGCCGTCCGTGTTTGGTCATGTATGAGGGACCGCAGAGAAATGAAAGAAAGTCGTAAGCCAATGTGGAAACGTGGAAAGACGGGTGTATTTGCTTAAGGCATTTGGTATTGGATGAGACTGGGCGCGTGATTCAAATGAAAAAAAAGTGGTAGACAAAGCAGTGAGTCGTCGTATTTAGCCGGAGGGATGATTCTTTTTTTCTTTGTTTGATTTGTAGGTGAAATTACCGCGCTACGCTTCCAAAAATCAAGAAATCAAGCGTGATATGAAGCGAATGGATGAAAGGGCATTTTTTTTAGATGTCGTCAAAGATATTGCTAATGGTAAGTAAATCCTTGGTAGCACGGACGCTTTGTTTATTACAATTAATTTGAAATAAGGGTATTGGCGTGGCGTACACACCAAAGTA
The DNA here is from genome assembly GCA_036851895.1 of Orthonychiurus folsomi. Taxonomy (NCBI): domain Eukaryota; kingdom Metazoa; phylum Arthropoda; class Collembola; order Poduromorpha; family Onychiuridae; genus Orthonychiurus; species Orthonychiurus folsomi. The sequence continues at coordinate 12,021 of JAAXYW010000872.1, read as the reverse complement.
TTACTTCTAAAATAAAATCAGTTCAATTACTGCCAGGCTCTTAAAATTAATATTACAAAATCCAAAGGAATTTGAAATCCAATTTAATTTAATTTTTAAGATCTGGATCTCAAGAGCTTAACGAATAAGATTACGGAGAACTTGACTGTTCTGCTGGATGCGGAGGCAGCGTCCCTGTTCCTCGTCGAAAGGAGGAAAGGAAAACAAATTTTGGTTTCAAAGGTGAGAACTTTTTAAACAATTTTTTTTATTCATTTCACACCCGATTCTTTCCCCCTTTTTAGAACAAAGTTCTCCCATTGCTTGCTCTTGTGAAGCTTATATGCTTAAGATAAAGTACTTTCAAATGTAAAGGCACATTCAAAGGATAAAGTAATTCTGTCAACCTGAATGATTATTTTTATAAACGGAACAATTCACCTTTTACATAGCGTCTCATGCATGGATCATTCATTTTCTTGCCTGACTGACTGCATGATTATTAATGGATTTGTAGTGCCATAGAGTGTATTTCAGTCCCCAAATTTTTTTTGGCATAAAAAATGGCCGTTTTTCATGCATGTTCCTTAGGTATTTGATGTACCTTGTGGTGCTAGTATTTTGCCAACGCAGAATGACGACAATGCTGTTCAAATCCCGTGGGGCAAGGGGATCCTGGGATGGGTGGCCGAGTCTGGAGAAAGTGTCAATTTGCAAGTTGCTTACGAGGTAAGATACTTTCACTTCTATTTGCCGATTTTGCTTCTTTTTATTACAAAATCAATTATTATAAATAACCTCATCCCTCGGTGTGAGTAATTGGGTACTCCTTTGATTTTGAGAAACATTTGTGCTATTTTTACTTCAAGTCGTTTGATTTGATTTGAATTAAATTGATCCTTTGGTCTCAAACTCTTTGTCCACTTTGAACAAAAGCTAACATAATTTGACTTCCTGACCATACGTCAACAAAGGGACATTAGTCGGGGCTGGAGTCATTCAATACTTGAGTCAGTTAATTGAATTCCTTCAAACGACGACGGCTCTACTTCACTTTCTGAGCACTGCCACGCAACTGTGTTTATTTATAAATTGCGTACGTCATTCTCAGCGAATCATATGTGGTCTGTGCTACCTTGACGATTTTTTAATAGCTATTACCTGTACTCAATCTAACTCCTTTCAACAAATCTTATTAAGGATCACGCAACCAGTTCCACAAAATGTCAGTATAAAATCTGAAAACAATGACGGATCGATAAGGTCAACGGGTAGTGCTACGCACACACGATCACACAATCATATGTGGTGGATTACGTAAAAAGTTTCATACGACGTCAAATTCCAAGGAAATGAATAATTATTTGCTTTGTAACAGTTGTTTTGCGCGTAATGAGGAACTTGGTTTGCCCCTGAATTGAATTGGAATATCAGATCAAATTCATTCAATCCCTTCCAAATCTGTGTTGCACTTTTAAACGGATGTTTTGTTAAGACATTTTTATTCAGAAAACCGCATTTCTGTTTAAAGATGGTGTATTTATTTACATGTCAAATTCTACCTTATTTCAAACATAAGTTTGACTGCTGAATTCCTCAAACAATTTTTGATCGATTTTTTTTCTGTGCCATGACCCATTGAAAACAAAATAAAAATAAGCTACCAGTTTGCAAAACATACATGCATTTACTCCGACATTGTGATGTTTATCTGAAAGATTTCCATGCAATTTGTAGGTGTACTGGCTTCAAATGGGTGTGCTAAGTTATATAATTTGTTCCCTCTAATTATAGACTCCGCACTGCTTCGTAAACACAACCACTTGAAAACTTGAATGGAGTTTCAAATTCATAAAGTATAGGAATTATTTGTAAACACAACCACTTGAAAACTTGAATGGAGTTTCAAATTCATAAAGTATAGGAATTATGACCTCCGACCTTTGAGTAAAAGCCGCCAGCTTATATTCCATGTGCATAAATCTTAATCTAGCAAAAAAAAATCATTCCAAAAGTGGATTTGAGCTTTAGGGCCGAGAAAGGAAAGGAAATACGCCCATGAAATTAGCAGCGGTTGCAAATAATTGCAATTGTGGTTGACCAAAGCATGGCCTTTCTTTTTGGCGTGATTAATATCAATTTGTACGAGTGCCAAAGGAATGGGAAACGCAAGTCGTTTCCACCCCTTATTTCCACGTACGTACGTACTGAACTGCGTCGCTTTGGATTTGATGCTTTTACCCATTGGATTCGCAAAGTGTATGTGTATGTGTCCATTTCCTAATGCCAAAAGTATTACGTTTCCCCAGGACCCACGGTACAATGATGGAGTGGATCGGATTTTGGGCCAACACACGGACTCACTCCTCTGCATGGCAGTTCGTAGTGCTTCTGATGAAGAAATCATAGCCGTCGCCCAGGTTGTCAACAAAATTCCATCCGTCAATTATGGCAGCTTCAATAGGGAGGATGAAAAAGTAAGTCCTCTGATCCCGGATTAACCCCCAACTCTTCAAGATACTTTTTTTCCTACTCTCTCTTAAACTTTTCCATTAAAATTATGGACAATAATCTGACATTTGACATTTAGCCACAATGGGGAAATGTTACCTTAAACAAGTTTTTACTATTGACAATTAAACAGCCAAAAAACAAGAAGGAAAACTTCCTTGAATATGTTAGGCAGGCGAAGCGAGCGACCGACCTTGCCACAACACAAAATTTGTCATCCGGAATTTGTTAAAAGATGAAAAGTTTAAGATGGGAACTCCAAAGTTTGGAAACAAAAGGAAATTATTTCCCAATTTCTTAATCAAATCATTCCATGTTTCTTCACCTCAAAGAATTGTTTATTAGTATTTCTCAAACTTTTACTTTGTGGATTTGAGCGGGAAGGAGAGAGCTAGCTGCTTTATTTTTGGAAACAATAATACCATCTCCGTTCTACGTAACGATTTCTTGGTAAATGTAATACGGGGATGAGCGTGTAGCCCTGAAACTCCAACTTGCAGATAATAAGGAAGGACCGGATTTATTAATTACGTGAACTCAAAGACTTCCGATCCTTACATTATTAAAAACTTCGGATTTTGATCTTTTGCTACCCCCTTCCTTTCCAAGATTTCCAAGTACACATTAAATAAGGGAAACTCAACTCCAATTCTATAGTTAGATTCGTATTATATTGTATTCTTCCACTTTGCATTTCCCCCCAAAGATCCGTCGTAGTCATTAAAACTTTAAATTCTTTGATCAATACAGCTTTTGGAAACTTACCTCCAATTCGTTGGAATTGCATTGACGAATGCTCAGATCATGTCTGCTACTCGACGAGAATATGAGCGGAATCGGGTAAGTTTAGCCTAACTACCAAGTTAAATTCTACAATTAATTATGGCACGTGGATTATGAAGAAAGTATCCTTGCCTGGAAGTTAACCAAGGAGCCCATGATCCAATTAAACTTCATTAATTTGAATCATCCCTCCCATTTCAATTGTACTACATACACACACGCGGAACCTTCAAAATCCTTTCATTTTCTCCCCCAAACTAACAGTAGTTCAGCAGATTTAGATTTATTCATCTGATTACCATGAAATTCCCGCCAATTGATTCCATGTGGAAAACTTTTCTTTTGCTTCTGCTGGAGCAGAAGGTGGAGTGCAACGGAAATGGTGGGCTGGCGGGAAAGGAAAGATAACATTCAATGCATGGCTGCCCGTTGCATCCTCTGTTCCGTTCATGTAACTTTTCTCGGAAATGAGACTTTTTCCAAAGCTTTGTCTTTTCTCATGCAAATTAAATTGAGTACCTTCCCTCCTCCCAAGACATGGAAAAGTTGAAGGAAAAGTAAAAGTAGTCGGAGGGAAACGAAATACTTCGTCGGAGAATGTTCATTCATTTGTACTCTTTTTACGTGACGACGACAAACACTACGGCGGGGGATAAGCAATGATCCATCCATCTTATGATACATTGTTTTCCGTTCCAGAATTTACTTGAAGTTGTTCACGACTTATTTGAAGAGCAAACTTCTTTGGAGAAAGTCATCTTGAAGATAATGCAGCGTGCTCAACGGCTTCTCAAATGTGAACGTGCGGCTGTGTTGCTCATAGATGAAAATGCGACTCAGGTGGGGAAACAGGCAAGTGGGAGGTGTTCCTTGGATCACATAGTCAAGATTTTTGTTTTCCCTGCTTCTTTCTCAAGGAAATGAAATCCTCTTTTTACTCAGTCCGGGGATGTACTTTTTTTTTACAGGAAATTATTTTCTCCAAATTATTTGAACTCAACTCACCACCCAGCACCAACGGACACCAAAACTCATTGGAAGAGGCTCATATAAGGTGGGCAGCACTTTAATTAATGAAAAAAAATAATTTAGGATGACCTTCGTGTGAAATCATAAGCTTCGCTAAATTTGAGAGTAAAACGCAATTCATATACGTACGTTTTTTAAATGCGTTTTCAGCACGGAAACAGCGATTGATGGAAGTCAAATCTCTTGCAATTTACTCAGTTTGGCAGAGCAGGTAGCTCAGAGTGGGGAAGTGATAAATATTGCGGAAATGGTTGAAGTGGAAAGGGGGACTAACGGAAATTTACGTTCTTTGTTGGCTATGCCAATCAGGAATCGTCATTCAGAGATTATTGGTGAGTTGTGGGGAAGGATTAAGAAGGGAGTTGGGAATTCATAAATTACAACTTTTGGGTGGAGGAAGGTTAACTTGCCAATAAATTACAATTCTCTCTCATTCTCTCCCACTAGGTGTTGCAAACATTGTCAACAAATTAAATAATCAACCATTCAATGATCAGGATGAACAACTTTTTGAGGTAAAGAGTTTTTGCACTTTTTAAAGCTTCCTACATGCCAAAAACCTAGTAAACTTTTTAAAATGTTTACATTACAAATTGCGAAGGCGGAAGTCACATTGTTTCAAATCCCCGATACACAACCCCTGAGTTAACAAAGTTTGAAATTGTTTTATTTCCGTGTGCATTTCTAAAGCCGCTCGCATTTTGTTCTTGAATCCCAACTCGACATCATTTCCTGACACTTGGCTGATTCCCGCCCCTCATTCCGTCCCGTCCTTCAGAAAAGTGAAATGACATGGTGAGGGGCTCAAATGAAGTGGGAGTCCGAATCCTTGGAAATGATAAAATCTTTACTTCCTCTTGTGTTGAGGGTGAAAATCATGTAATGTCCCACTTTATGCCATGGGTGCTCGCAAGCGGAAAATGGCATTTTCATTTTCCTTGAGGGAAACGGCTTTATTTCAAAGATCCCTCCGCACACAATGGAGCAATAAGTGAAAAAGGGATTCCCCCCCCCCCACCATTTATGTTACGGGGAAAGTGAAGAAATGTGACCGGCCTTTAACAGTTCTCCTTCTTTTTTCCCCCCACAGGCTTTCACCATCTTCTGCGGCCTCGGAATCAATAACACACTCACTTATGGGGAATTGGAAATGGCTATTGCTCGCCAAAAAGTTGCAATTGAAGTAAGTTTTGGATCTGGGCTCGCCGCTACTTTGTGTGTTTGTAAATTTGTTTGTCAAATTGCGGGCTGGGGTTGCTAATTGGCTTCGCCGCCAGTTTTCCACTAGTAGCATCCTTATGTATGTAGTAGCCGCATATTACATAGTTTGGAAAATAATGAAACACGCAATTCCCAGTAGTCATGTAACATAGAAACCAAACCCTCCAGCGGACACGGAAATGAAACAGAATGAAAACAAGGCAGGGAGACAGGCACTATAACTCGTAAATATTTAAAATGCTTGTGTAGCGGGAAAAGAAGGACGAGGAAGAGCTTCAAATTGATTCCTAAGGTCTAGGAGGGCCTTAGATGAAGTACTTCCGAGGATTTTGAGTACAGAAACACGCAAAGTGAGAGCCTCACACTCCCAGGACTGGGTTTGAAGCAGCCGGCTGGTTAATAAATGAAGATTCGATTCCGTGAGGAGCAAGGTTGCTTGGATTTTTTTTTCAAAGTGACTCCAAGATTCACTTTGAACTTGGTATTGCTTGCTGTTCGTTGGAGCGTTATTAGGGTCACCAAAAGATGTTGTATTTAAACCCCTTTTCCGTGGTGGAGGGAACTTAAGAGCTACGGAAGGCTATTTTCGGCTCTTGGATAAACACGCGATTTCCATGTAAGAAAGCAAAATTCGTGTGCATCCATCCGAAATTCAAATCATGACCGACCGACCTCTTATGCAGGCAGCCAAACCCCATGTGAATCTGCTACGGATCCTATGGATCCTTCTAGAATTGGCCCTGGCCTGAAGGGAAATGATTAGAAGTCATCTTCTCTTTGATGCCTATCTTTCGTCAGCGCGTCTTTTAAAATGTCCAAAGTCAATCTTACTCCTCAAACTTCAAAGAGAAAAAAATGTACAAAGGGGAAACACGTCCTTAATCAACCATTCCCTCATTTTACGTTTTGATGTCTGTTTCCAATTTCAACTGGCCACGTGGGGCTGGTGGCCACGACACATAAGTTAATTCAAATAAAAAATATCCGACTTAATAAACTTTAATCTCTTATGTTGCGTGGCGTTAGAAAAATGCGAATACAACAAACTTTGCTTGGTCAGTACTACGTACTACGTCACCTACATACATTTGTATCCTACAAACATATGTAGGACATATTGATTCTCCAAATAGCAAAACACGAGAATAGTCATAATGGATTTGTTCAAAAGAAGAGGGTAGATGAACCAAGGAACCCTTTAGAAAAATACTACTTACTTGGACCGTAATGGAAAAACTTTTTTCCCTTGACTAATAGTGACTCCCGTCACTCTTTTTTTACAGGTACTGTCATACCATGCAACTGCAACTACAAAGGATATTGAATCTCTTTTGGTGAGTCAAAACCAGGATATTACCTTTTATTCCATATCCCCCTATGAGCTATCAGAATGTCAAACTTGTCATTTTTTTTTAAATATTTGTTCCATCAAGTTTTTGATGCACTTTTTTCCCTAGAGAGGATTTAACTTGTTTTTTCTAAATAAATGTATATCTAATAATAATAATACTGGGGTAAACTGAAATAACGTGACGTTCATGAAATCGGAATTCAATACATACGACGAGTACGACGTTTGATTTTTGGAAATCCTATGAAACATTCCTACACCCATTAATCATTTGGAAGCTTGCGTAATAAGTCATGGAGTAGCTGTACATAAGTCCGTATTGTAGTGGGATTGGATTCGGACGTCAAAAGGTCCGAAGGGTGGGACAAAAGGTGTGTGAGCTGGAAGTCCTTTTAATAATGACAAATATTTATGGGGAATCACACAGACTCAAGAAGTGCCGAGTGTTGATGAATGGAACTTGTGCTCCCTATCATTTGACGACTTTTCTTTGGATCGAGACCAAATGGTGCTGGCCGCCCTACGAATGTTTTTGGACTTGGGACTCGTTGCTAGATTCAAAATTGATTATGGGGTGAGTTCTCACACTTTTTTTTTCTTCCCTCAAAACATTTCCACTTCATCGCCGCCTTCTAAATCCCAAGCCCGCGCGACCCGACCCAAACTTTCTTCTAAGAAACAGATACTTTCACTATTTATTTCTTTATACTCCCCTTTCCCTTCAATGTATGTATGTATTTCTCCATTTCCTCCTACAGTGGACCCGAGGATTTCCCTTCAACTCCTTTCCTTTCGTTTTCTACTAAACATGTTAACTTAAGGGACGAAGCTGGAACTCCCCGGGGCTTCCCATCAGTCACAAGTGACTTGGATGTGCCTGCGTGGCGTGTGTGTCTGTGGGAAGGAATTCCCATACAATGAAAAGTTATTTTGGATTAAGGGAATAACTCCTCCATTCATGATATTGATTTATTTGGAGGGAAAACCTTTAAGATTTTCAATATTATATTGTATCATCTTGATTTCCAGACTCTGTGCCGTTGGCTTCTGACCGTGCAAAGGAACTACAGGGATGTGCCGTATCATAATTGGCGCCATGCTTTCAACGTTGCCCAAGTCATGTTCGCCATCTTGACGGTAATTAATGGTCATGTTTTGCCTCTAAAAATACTACTACTTTTTTGCGTACTGGCTCGAGTGGGGTTTTAAATAAGGAATACCCCATCCAACCACCTCGAGTCCGTCCGTTCCGTACGTGTACGTATGAGTCAAGGTTTGGATTATTTATGGAATTCGGGAGTGCATTAAAGTCGTACGTGTTTTGAATCCCAAACAGAGCTGTGAGATGAAGGACACATTCACGGAGCTGGAAGTATTTGCTATGTTTGTGGCTTGTCTTTGCCATGATTTGGACCACAGAGGAACCAACAACTCCTTCCAAGCCAAGTGAGTTTTATTTCCTTTTACATTTTCCCCCACCCACATCGCATCCTCGTCCTCTCCATTTCCTGGACAACTTTATACCGACTTTTAAATTAGTCATCCACTCTCATCCGTGCATAAGGAAGTCTTCCCCGCCGCACCGTCGTTTTTTCCCACTTCGTGAATATTTGATTGCGGCGGGGCGGGGGCGAGAAATATGGGGAACATTTTGTCCTTCCGTTTAACTTTTCGCGGATCCTGCCTGCCGTGTGCTGCGTATGCTTCCTCTTGCCCCAGCGCGACCCGGCGCGGCGTCGTGTCACACGTTTAATTACCTCCGCTGTGTCGAATACCTTTGAATCCGTGCCAATTTTCCCATAAGGTTTTTTTTACTTGGTGTGTTATATTCTGGTTAAGCGACTAAAAATCGATGAGTGGAAGCCGATCTGGTGTCTTCCTTCTCCCCTTGTACTTTATTACGGAAAAGAGGAACGTAAACCAAAGAAAGACGTGTCCTTGTTTACAGCTGTTCTACTTGTGCGTAGCTTATGTATACGTAGTATTCCAAGTGCTCTGGTTCCCGTTGGTGGACTATTAAGACTGTGGCTTTGGGATGGGCCTTCATAGGAGCAGGTTCAAGTGCGTCCGGTTCCCAAATACAAATAAATTCTTTAAAAAAGCTCGTAACCCGTCCAATGACCCCCCCTTATGTGAGAATAGAGTAGAATTTTACCTTCAAACGCGTTTTTTGCACAAATCTGGTCACAGTTAAGTAATTTTTGTGTTGTATGTTCGAATAATTTGAAGATTTGAATGAAAGAAATATTCATATGTTAACATATCCCCAAATTCCCAGTCATCCCGGACTTGAAATGCTCTCACTGTCCTCAAACCCATGACTTTCTCTCTGTTATCTTAGAGTACTATCCGACATGCACTTCCACTCACGTCCACAGTGCTTCATAATAAGTCAAAACTGCATTCCATTCCAAGCCCTGCGGGGGGACACAAGTAAATTTCCCACGCTGGTCCACGGACTCGAAGAAATGCTTCTGAAAGGGATTTCCCGTCCGCCAAGTTTTTTCTTGGCCCCACGTCAAGTGAAAGGGAATTCCACTTGAATTATTGGAGCCGAGCTTATCGCCAATTATTTTTTTGTGTTCAACCTGCATCCTCCTTCCCCGGGTCACATAATCTGAGGTCATTAGTCTCATCCCGACCCCGAGCCCAAACCATGGATCCCACGCAATGATTCCCGAGTCTGTCTAGCCAGCCACATTAAACCCTATGTACAGAAATAAAAATAAATGTTGACCTGAGTGGAATTAGCATCATTACAACGGATTTTGAATCACTCCGCTCCGCGGGCTTTTGTTTCTCAATCAGCTAACTTGCACTGGGCTGGCTCCCTGTGTCAAGTACGGCATGTCATGTGCGTGGGTGGATACTGGATAGCTTTTACACTAGTGGGTGTAAATTATGAGGCGGGAAAGGAAAGTGTGCGAGCTTTTGGAGCTGGGCTCGACTGGCGTGACACGACACGACACGACGGTGGAAATTGAATTGCAACAAAAATCAACATCTCCTTCCCTTTTGTTCTCACACGCGACATGCGATTTTTATGGAATGTCCCGTGCGATCCCGTGGAGGTGCATTGATTCGGATGGAAATGGAAGAGAAAGCATTTGGGAGTCGGAGTCGTACGTAGGAAAATTGAATCCTGTCGAAGATTCCTTAAGAAATATACAGCCAAGGAGTCCGTCATCCATTCACGAATGTTACTTACTGTACTCCAGCCAGGCTTTTGCTATTGTATTAGTACGGGATTTCGTATTTTGTCGTCTTTTTTTTCCTTAGCAAAAGCTCACGCGACGCGACGCAAGGCATTACATACATACAAACCACGAAAAGGGAGCGAATATTCCGAATTCATCCATGTGTGGATCCAATGGGTAAAATTTGATCCAACTCCTCTGACTTTTTTTCTCTTTCTTCTCCAATTGGCCTTTAGCCAAGCTTAAAAAGCAACAGAAAATGAACTTTGAGAGATTCCCAGGCCAGGACAAGGGAGTGGGGAACGTAAGGCACGGCACTTGGATTTCTGAAGCTCCACTTTGCCCTCAAAATGATTTCCTCATGTCTTATTTTATGACTTGGGTCGGGATAGCCTTTACCCATTAGCCAGGGCAGGGAATGACGACGACGACTGAGGAAGAAGGAAGTGCCCTCTTCCTCCTCCACATGGTAAATAGGGAATCTGGTTTTTAGAAGGAAATTTAGATTAAAAATATCTGGATGGATGGGAAGGGGATTTACGCGTACGGGTTTCCATGGCGGGAAGGTTGGAGGAGGAGAGGACACTTAAACCATGGATGGATATTTCCATTGCCAGGGGCCAAAAGAGTAACAGGAATGATGTATTTCAAGTCAATATATTTATTGGCTTGGCTGGAATGTTGTTCCTCGCCTGGCTTTCAGCCGCGATGAAATAAATATGTGTTCTACCGTAACCGTACCAAGTTCGGGTACGGTAAAGTACGCTACGCGGAAGCTCCCCGCCCTGATTTCCTCCAGGGAATTTATCATCCTGCAGTTTGGATGGATGGGACTGCATTTCCCCTGAAAGAGCCGTAGTATTATTTCAAGGCGCCTTTCATATTTACTACTACGAATACACATCCCGCCAACAGATCCATTCTTTAATTAACGATGATTTTATTTTGACAACATTTTTAGAACTGGATCTGCTCTGGCTGCACTTTATGGAACTCAGAATACAATGGAACATCATCACTTCAATCATGCCGTCATGATTATTAATAGCGAGGTAATTCACAAGGAATTGGTTGGCGTGACTCAATGTAGTATAGATTGATTGCCGTGTTATCGACTTACGTACTAACGTAGGTTTACGTTAACGTGTAGATGTTTTTCACACCGCAATTATTATTGTTAACGTGTTAATGTTAATGTGTATACGTATTTTAGGGACACAACATATTTTCTGGACTCAGCTCTGAACATTACTCCAAGGTCATGAACGTCCTCAAGCAATGCATCCTGGCAACTGACCTAACAACTTATTTCAAGTAAGAAACTACTGCAATTCCTTAATTATTTAATGTAGTTTTCAAGATGTTTTTTTAAAATAATTTATACTGTGGTGGCCATTAAAACGAACGAGGGCGGATGACGTGTCGTGTAGTTTAACACGGAGATTGCTGTCAACTCCGATTTGTCTCTGTTTTGTGTTTCACTCCCAGTAAATTGTCGACCTCTGGGGACGAGGAAACAATAATCGATCATTTAAATGGTAGATAAGATACGGTAGAATTTGACGTAGGATGACAGTCGTCCGCGTGTTTCCTGCCACTCATGCCCAGCATCGCATTTCGCCTTCCCCTGTACCGTACCCGCCCAGACATTTCGCGTGTTACAAATTCCCTTTGATTTGTTTACAAATCCAAATCCCACACACTTTGTGTGTTAATGGCCTAAACACTGGTGGAGATGTGTGTGGATTCTATTTTGGCATGGCATTCAATATTTATGCCAGACCAATTCCCGCATGCTTATGTATGCTGCAATCATGCATATGGTGAGAGCATACTCATACGACGCGACGGGGAAAGCGAAGATGGAGTTTTGGCAAGATCCGAATCCCCCCTGTTTTCACAACTAACATTTACTTGATGGATATTAATGGGTGGTCTAGGTAGTATGAT
>JAAXYW010000871.1:0-28282 GCA_036851895.1 Orthonychiurus folsomi | reverse complement strand
AATGAACTCTAGCGCACGCCAGCACTCATTTCACAAATCTCCCATGCACTACATGTTGTGGGAAATTAGAAAAATTTTCCCAGGTGCCAATAACTACAACCCAACCATGCATTGGACATTGGCTCAGGTACAAGTGCTGAAAATATAAAAAAGTAAACTCACCATAAACAAATTGAAGCGGGGAGACCCAGACAGAAGCTGCCCCCCTCAGCAAGCTCATTTTCTTGGTTGGCCAATTTAAAATTGGAATTAAATCATTCCCCAAACATCAAACCCTTTCTTGTTGATGAATTTGCCGGCAACCAGCACTAATAAATAATTCGTATTAGGTGTGTATTAGCTAAAGCCTAGGTAGGAGAGTAGGTAATAAATTCCTTCGTTCAAAAATCACCCCCACTTTCCGAATTTTGAATATTGCCGGGCCACGAGTCTATGCACATGAACCCAGTGAATTCGTGGGGAGATATTTAAATTTGAACTTACTTTGTCGGTGTTTTTGTTCTTCAAACTTAAATAAAAGTTAAGGTTTGAAAAACGCACTTTTGGAGCTTGGTGAGGATGTCTACGAGATGGTAAGAATTTATAAAATTGCATAATATTTATGAAATTTGAAATGTAGTTATTAGTCATTACTCATTAGTTTTAGTTTTGTTAGTCAACTTATAAAATCGTCTGGATATTTAAATTCTAAATTACAATTTTTAAGGTATCCTCTTTACCAAAAGGGTAATCCACAACTCCGCGTGTTCCTTCCTAATTTCTGGATGAAATTGGTCAGAAATCCTCACATGGAGAAGGACGACGTTTTGCCAAATCGTGTTCAATTCCATGTTTCAATGGGGATGAGTAGGCATGATATTAAAAATTATTTGCTAAATATTTACAACGTGCCTGCCGTGGATGTTAGGATTTATACAAAAATGGGTAGGAAACTCTACAGGCTATTACAACAGTCTGAGATCATTAAACATAATGATATGAGCTATTAAACAAATTTCAGGCGCTACAAAACTGGTCGGAAAAAGACAAATGGTAGTAAAAGAAGATGACTACAAAGTAGCTTTGGTTACACTGGTAAGTGGTGATTTTAGTTCTAATTATGGGACTATGTTGCTCATTGTTACAATTTGTGCACAGCCTGAAGGTACCACCTTCCAATTTCCTGATCTTCATCCTGAAGACAAACACGAGAAGGACTTAGCTGAATTGAAGAAGATTGAAAAAGAAGCAAAAACAATACAGAAGCTAGCAGATTCCCAGGAAATGGTAAAGCCAGGCCTTCCCGGCTGGTTTGGAATGTCAGCCGCGTTTAAGATTTCTGCTCCTAAGCCAAAGGAAAATGAAGAAAACGAAAGCGATAAATAGAATTTTTGAATGTACTGTTGTAGCAAAGGTATTGACGTTGTAAATAAAATAAGAAATATCGTTTTTACGGCAGACTGAAAATTGTGGAAGTCAGATGGTGAAAGAACTTGCATCTTTAAGAAAAATGATGTTTCTTAATTACATCTAACATCCAATCTTTAGAAAAGCAAAAATGACTTAGCTAATTCAAATATACTACATCTACCTCAAGCATGTTTCTCCTTATAGCAAAAATCATTTATGTCTCGTACGAAATGCTCAAGCAAGGAAAAATATTCTAGCATTTTCGACCCCGAAAGTAAAGCTCATATCGCATTTCCATTATCATTCGATTCAGTAATTGTGCTAATAATTCTGTCAGAGCAGATTGTATTCCGTGCGAACTCATTTGATTTCCATCTTTATGTCAATCAACCGGCCATAAACGCGTAAATGCAGAAGAATGATTTCGGTTCCGGGTGGCTCCGGGTAGTAAGCATTGAGTATGGTTAGAGTTCACCCGAAATGTATGTCAATCACTGGTAACGGCATCTGCTTACAGTCGACATTCTTTCAAATCATATATGTCTACTACAGAGGTAAAAATGGAATCGAAGTGAAAGTAGTAATTGTTTTTTGCCTGCTTGGGTTGAAGTCAGCAACTGCACCTTGTTTGATTTAAATACCAAATCATATTATTAAGTTTGTGAAATCAAGACACTACTGCACTGATAAAGAGTGTTTACAGCTCTAAAAAATAAGTAAATTATTCGAATTGAGAGCAAAGAATAAAAGCATTACACATATTTATAAAAGTGTAAGTTATGATCTGCCATTAAGGGCTTCGGGAATGATAAAAAAATTAGTTGGGCTGTTTTCCCTAAACCTGAAAGTGAGGCCCTGAAAACAATGAATTGCTTGAATGGAGTAGGGGAAAGATAGGAGCGAGTGAGGGAAAATGAATTCGGGACATTTCGCGTCATATAGATTGTGCGCGAGTCGGAGCCGTGCCTCCGAGCTATGGGAATTTTTTATGGATTCGGCGGCTGAGCTTTTGCCCTGTTTCTTTGCTCTTGCATGTGCTCAGTGCAGTGGAGTAGTGGATTTTCGATCTTTCAACTCCTACCTAACTAATACCATTTTTACCCGAGTGAATCCTACTAATAAAGTTAAGTAAGTACTACGTCAGTTGTTTTAATGTGAACTCATACAAGTTGGTAATATAAATACTCTCCAAATGTGAAAAGGTAAGACACACTACCACTTAAAATTCCTCTTTACATTCATATTTTCTTTTGCACACACTTTGAATTATGATTCCGCTAAAAGGATAACCCTACAACCTATACAGACGTCCTTGGTTCTAGTTAAAGATGTTATTTATTTGCTTTTATCTTATCGTACTCCTACCTTACACCCGCCTTATGCCTAAATTATGTGTTATGACTTTCATGTTAGGACATAGGAGTAATCCTCATGTATTCCGCATAAGTGATCAAATGCCAAGTACAAGCAGCAAAAATAGATCATTTCTAAAATCAAAACACGTTGATATTGTTGTCTTATTTGTGCAACTTTTGTATTTTATTGTTCAAGGTTGGGATGAAGTGATCCTCTTTTGATTTTGATGAACTGAATGAGCCCAAAGATGAAATAAAAAGTAAGTATACATCGCATCGCCTCCACCGGCTTTACTTTGACATCCAACATTCCTAATAATTACTTGCTTACTTACTAAATTATCAATGTTAGATAAATAGATAACGGTTTCTTTATTTCCAATTTTAGATTTAATATACAAAAAGATGAAATATCAGATGAAATAAACTCTGCGACATTGACTTCGTAAAAAAAAATATACAAAAATCACTGTACAATATTTGAGCTTCCCAGGAAAATAAAGGTGCAGTCAAACCCCTAGCTAGAGAAATTACGAATTCTATTTGTTATAGTTTCTCCAACTGGGTTGCTTATATTTTTTAATCTATATACTTAGAACCTCCCATGTATACTGTGTCAAACTTGGCAACTACTATATAATGGTAGCAGTACCAATAACATTTGGTTTTCTCTTTTCTATATCTGTAAGTGCGCAATTTACATACATTTGACTGCTGGACTGAACGTATTAGTCTTGTAATCTGAAATTTTAATTCCCAATTTTATTATGTTCTAGATCAACTTCGTAGTTTGAAGGCCCAGATGATGGCTTCAAACCAAGTCTGCGGCAATCTTTTACACTTGGTTTGATTTACTGGAATGAAGTGAATATTTTCTTGGCTGTCAAATAATTCTGCATCAGAACACGAAGACTTCAATAAAGCATGGATCACAATCACGTGCTGCGTATCCAACGAAGGCTAGATGAAAAATGGCTCAAAACTGATTTGCAGCGTCTAAACAGTCCTACAGGAGTGGCTCAATTGTGGAATGAAATGGTGTATGATGGCGAAATTACGGGTTCGTTCAGTGATGGTATACCGAATGGTATGGGAGCCATCGCTAAAAAAGGTATGACTATGACTAACTAATATTTCTGCTCTGCTTGAAGTTAATTGACGCCTGCTTTGCTTTCTTGTAAATTTCAATGTTAACATTCACACACTTGCTTTACAAAACTTTTGCGCAATGGAAATCGGGAATATGGCTTCAAATGTTTCCTTGAGCTGGGATTTCAGTTCACAAGAACTTTTTTGATTTGTTAGAACTGTCAGTGTCAAATTGCTTGTTTGGGGTATATGATTCATTCATATTTTGTGTTGAATCGTTACGTTTATTACTTTCTGGTGACTCAAGCAGAGAAGTTGCTTCCTGGTTCTTCATGTGAGCCTGTAGATTTATTCTGTGTGTTCCTTTGTTTGTTACAGTTTATAGTAACACTACGAGCACGAGCCTATATTTTGGTTGATTATCATAATGATTTTCAGTATTTTTGTTATTCCATTTTTTGTTTTGTGCTTTTTTATCATATTGTCAGGTAAAATACTATATTTAGATACATATTATCTCCCCACTCCCCATGTCCCCTTTAATTCAATTTTGTTATTCAGGGTGCGATTGTGTAGTAGCTGGTTTAATTACTCCAATGTCCGTTACAAAGTGTTGTAACATTTGTTTTCATAGAAACGTTGTTTTTGTGCTCAAACATCAACAACTGACGAAAGATACCAAATAATACTGTCTTCTTATCTTATGGACGTAATTTGCATATCGTGGATGCGTAATTACGATAATAACGCCCACACGGGTTGAGAAATTAGATTTTCTTGTTTCTCCCATTGCCAACTGAGATAACTTTTAAACCTTTATTCGGTTTAAAGGTAATTTTAACTAGTATTTTGTCCTGCCAGCGTACTTAGCTTGGTTGAATAACTCATATATCTTCCCATATTAGGAAGACTCCGATATAGGTTTGGATTTCCTGGAGTAATGCATACCCTAATGCCTGGAGACACCGCCATTGATGATCGTACATTCATATCTACAGCGTCAGAGCCAGAATTAGATTTTGAATCTGCGGACGAAGAAGGAGCCCCAGATTATCCGTATTCTCGTCCTGGCGCCAGGAGGGGTACTTTTAACAGCACCACACTGTTACCAGATTTATACGGTGAAGATGATGGACGATACTCCAGCAGCCCAGTTAGCGAGCAGTATCCACGGGGTGGTCCTACTGGTGCATCATCTCCTTATTTGACTAAACCGCGTTCAAACCGGGCCCAGACTGATAATACCGACATCGACTCTGACATAGAGTGGGTTGACAACTTTGACAATGAGGACGACGGTGCAAACCACGGATCCGAGCTGACTGAGGCCGATTTACAGTTACTTGAAAGAGAGTTGAATTACTTTAATGGCGAACCATGTAATAAAGACGATTGAACGTTTTCTTATTAATAATTGCCACAGAATTATCGTTCTTGTATAGTTACTTTTATAAAGTACTGATCATCTAATAGGTCATTGTGCGCATATTGACTTTAACATTACAGTGTGTACTTATTTGCCTATTGCTTCTTGCTTAATTTTTTATGAAGCCTGCTCTCAGTCTTGCTTTTTTCAAAACTCCTTTATACAAAGTACTGATCACCTTAGCTCATATAATAGAAATGTTATTGAATTAATAATTTGTTTCAGGGGATACCGGCAATTTTTACTGTGGGATGAACACACTAAATTGCACATGTTGCGACATGACTTGCGGTCCGAGTGCAGGTTGCAACTGTGTTCACTGCCAAAAGCTGGACCGGGAAGAAGAGGCCAGACGACTGACTAACTCTAATACGATTATAATCTCTTCCATGATTCATCAGAGTTGGACGTGGGGACGTAAACCAAGTGAGTGTCATGAGATTGGTTATCATTTACACGTTTTGGACGACATACATTTTAACAAATTTATGAGTGCAGGTTCAATTGATTTGAGGGAATGCTTGGAAGCGCTAGTGAATGAACAGAAAATTGCTGGTGTTGAGCATGCCAGTAATTCTTTGTTTGCCAGTCAGCTTTGGATGACAAGCCTTATAGCTTACCGATTTTTTCTGGCTCAAAACACTGATGTTTTTGACACACCAAAAGCGCTACCTGAAAGATATGCTCCAGGTCCTTCAAGTTCAGTTCCAAAGGATCACCAGTTTTCGTAAGTATCTTAAAATTGGTTTGCTTTCTTTTCTATTGCAGTGCTACTATAGTTTCCACGTACTTCATTTATCCTTATTTAAGTTTAACCATTTAAACGGTTACGAATTTACAATGGCAACCATGAAATGGGTGATTAATTGTTTCAAGGTGCACTCCAAAGTCGTTTGATATTGCAAAACTTGGCCTCGCACGTGTTGGATCTAGAGCTGCTCTCGGTTTTGCCTTTGCGTTTTTACGCCGAGCATGGAGATCTGGTGAGCCGCATTGTCTATGCTGTAAATACATTTAAATGAAATCAAAACCGATGGAAAATTTGACACTTTTTCTACAGGCGAAGATACTGATCTGTGTAGTGATCTTCTTGCCGAGGCCTTAGATGCGTTGAGATGCTTACCCGAAGCTTCATTATTTGATGAATCTTCTGTAGTGCCGATTTGGTTGGAAGTAGTCGAAAAGTCTGAAAATTTTTTACAAGGCGTCTCCACCGGGTATTTAACATATTTTATGTTCAATCGGGTGGGGTAAGTTTGGCTAAGCCTTTGCCCGCCACATGTAATACTCATACTGATTTAACATTAGCATACTGCTGCTTCTGTGGGGCATAGTAGCCAACTTTGCTCCACCCATGAATGCTTATATGTAGCAACTTGTTGATTTTTTACCATTTGAATTTAAGATGTTTACGAATTGAAAGCGACGGAAGCGTTGTGAGTGTTCCTCTTGGAGATCAGCACCTGTCCCTGTGTTTGGTTCTTGAACTGGCGATTCAAAGGGGCAGGCTTTCAAGGATGTTAGAATGTGTGCTTCTCTTAATGGAGATTTGGAATAGAAGAATGAGATTACATTTAAGTCAGCCTGATTACAAGCAAGATTCATCCCCCAACTTAAGTGCTCCTCTAGTGCCATTCCTTAAACGCCTTCAAAATTTATCTCCAATAAAAGTCGCCGTAGAGGAGGACAATGATGTACCGGATGAGGATCAAGATCACGTATCGCAACCATTCCTTCCAATAGTTCCAACTGAGTGCTTTCTACTTTACAATGAATTACCTTGTAATGAAGATGCATTAATGGACATGAAAAAGTCCGCGGTAGCCATCATGTGTCATTTGGATAGGCTATCGGGTCCCTACAATCCACCAATTGCTTTTTCTAAAGTAAGAATTGAAGTATTGGAACGGTGATTTTAGTGAGTGATCTTATTTTGGACTGACTATGTTCACTATGTTTTTGTTTTTACTGTACTACAAAAGGTACTCAAACAAACGAATTGAATATTGTAATAAATTATGGACTCTTTAATTTTAGAGCACTTTTGACGGGCACTATCAAGAAGTTTTAGCTTTGGGCAGCTTTGGCTGGGGAGAAGGCTCAAGTGGACCACTGACTTGTGACAGAATTGCGGGCTTGGGTGTGAAACAAGCACACTGTACCCTCCATACCCTTCTGATACTAACACACAGCTACAGAGTTTTCAGAATACCTCTATTATCGAATACTAGGGTATGGATTCAATTTTTTCAGACTAATAGTAAGAGCTTTGGGTGATAATTAGTAATTTCAGTTCCCCGAGGAAGTTTTGGGGTTTGGAGATTCTAAGATTGTCAAATTAGCCACGTATCCCGAAGGAAAACATTTCCTTGCACTGACCGCGGACGGAGAAGTTTACTCGTGGGGCTGTGGGGATGGTGGCCGCCTTGGACATGGAGACTGTAACTCGCGAGAAGAGCCAACCCTTATACAGGCTTTACTGGGGAAGAGAATAGTACAAATTAGCTGTGGTGGAAGTTACAGGTATTAGAAAAATTCTCTAGGGCAGCCTGCTTTACGGAGAAACTTATCTGGAAAGTTGTTTTTTTATGTCAGTGCTGCAGTTAGTAGTGTCGGCGAGCTCTTTACTTGGGGAAGAGGAACTTATGGGCGTCTCGGTTTGGGTAACAGCGAGGACCAACACATCCCTGTGCTTGTTGCATCACTGAGATGTAAGGCACTGCTAACCAAGTACTCATGGATTCTACCTTAAATGTGACCTTACTGAATTCTAGGGCATGAAGTTATTGACGTGGCCTGTGGGGGCGGCGATGCTCAAACTTTGGCAGTTACCAGTTCAGGGCTGGTTTTCAGTTGGGGAGATGGGGATTTTGGAAAGTTAGGAAGAGGCGGTGAAGGCGACCCGTGCAAAATACCGAAATTAGTTGAAAAACTGGAGAATGTGCACATCGTTAAGGTGTACTGCGGATCTCAGTTCAGTGTTGCCTTGTCTGCTAGAGGTGACGTTTATTCATGGGGTAAAGGGGATAATTGTCGCCTGGGTCATGGGAGTGATGAACACGTCAGGTTTCCAAAATTGATTGAGGGATTGGCTGGAAAATTTGTAAAACGTTTGAGTGTTGGTATATTCCATGTTCTGTGTATCACACAAGATGGCGAGGTGTACGGTTGGGGTAGGAACGAGCAGGGACAATTAGGCGACTTCAGTACTAATCTTTCTGCACCTTCGCTAATACACTGCCTTAAAGGACACCCAATCTCTGGGTTATCCTGTGGCCTTGCTTTGGTAAGCCGAAACAACTTTGTATTCTGAACTAATGCTTAGTTGAAATCCAAACTAATTTACTGATGGAGTGAACTAGAACTAAATAATTTTCCTTTTGATTTCAGAGTGTGGTTTGGAGTACTAATTCTCGATGGAATGTCGAGCCACATACTCCTTTCGTTGTTGACATTTCACAAAAGACGTTAGAAAAGTTAGACAAGATTTTTGACCTGGTGTGGGACGACTTGACAGGAACGAACGGGAGGCCTCCAACTCAAGATAAAGAATGCGTCGCTTTTGCAGCCCTGAACATTTTAAGACTGCAGGTGGGCTATTCTTGCTGAAGTTTCAAATTTTCTGAGTTTCACTTCACGGTTACATTCATTTCTAATATAAAGGTGTACTGCATTATGAGTCATTCCTGTGACCTTGAGAAGTTAGGGCTGGAATCAAGCCAGTCTCTTCTGGGCCGATTGAAGGAGAGGGTCGTAACATT
The DNA here is from genome assembly GCA_036851895.1 of Orthonychiurus folsomi. NCBI lineage: Eukaryota > Metazoa > Arthropoda > Collembola > Poduromorpha > Onychiuridae > Orthonychiurus > Orthonychiurus folsomi. The sequence goes on along the minus strand of JAAXYW010000871.1, from coordinate 19,262 downwards.
AGCAAGTAATTCTGGAATACTTCCGTCCGTGCAAAGTGCAGCACAATCCGCGCTTCAAATGGGATGGAGCCTTTTCTTACCTACAGTTGGCGAGAGAGCCAAAGCTTTAAGTAACCTGCTTTCTGCTTCAGGGCAAGGTAGTTGGCATTATAACAAAATGCAATTTCATTCTGCTAGATTTTATTTATCATCAAAATATTGCAATCATTCAGATTCGTCAATGACACCTGGTCGGAGATTCATGATTGACTTACTTATTACCAGTCTCACTGCTGATGAAGGCATTGAGAGCTCCTTGCAGGCTGCAATTAACATTGAAGTTAAGGACCTTGAGAACAGCTCAAGGGAACATGTTAATTCACGACGCCAAGTTGGGGATGAAGTTCTCCAACATGAAAATCTCATGAGTGAAGAAGCTGTGCTAGAAATTCAGGCTAAACGAAATTTGAATCGCCAAAATGGCAATGGGGATGAGGATGACTTAAAAGAAGAACCTGGGAAATCCTTCCGATCTGACGTTCCGTTAGTGAATCTAGTGCATCAATTGATTGAAAATGCTACATATGCGACGATAGCTAAATTATCAGCTCCACCCAACGCGATGCCTAACGCTAGCGTCCCCCAATCCATCCCACCTTTTGGGGATGTCGACTCTGCTGAGAAAAAACCTTCACCCAGCATTTCTCTTCTGCTGAAGTTTCAAAGACTTCTTGTAAGACGTATTATAAGAGCTCAAATAGAGATTCAGAATGGAGATTGCACCAACGGTAAAAGAAAAAAGACATTTAATCAAGTGAAAAGTTTGGGTAATCATTGATTAAAATTTATTTCAGAAATTATGATGCACGGAGCTGAATCTCTTTTCGGGAAGTATTTGTCTTTTCTTGTTTCGCATGTGGCCGAAACCTTAACTCAAGCCATTGCGTTTGGTTCAAACCACCAAATTTACTACTATCATGCAGTTTGTGCTATCCGGAACGATGTGACAGGTAATACACACCATGCTGTAGTTCCCTGTTTTACTCGCTATCTGATAGTATTACCTGCAGTAGTACATGCACATTTATAGCTAGATTTTTGGTAACAATATCTTTTCTATGTATATTTTCAGGCATACTAGTTCCAGAACTTATGCTTTCAATTCTTCTTATTGTCATTGGAGCCGATAATTTATCAGCTATTTGCCAGTTTGGATTTTCTATAAAGGAACTTTCTTCATGTTTGAGAAGAACATTTGACTCGTCTCTACTGCAATTGGGACAAGAATTTCTTCGGAAATCAACTTATTTCCAAATTCTTACAAAATTTGTCGAAGTCTTAAATCAATTTAACAAATTGGCTCCAGCCTATCAAAAGGAAGAATCGGAAGCTCTGACATGGCCGGGTCTCATTGGTAATGTGTATATCATCGCTGACGTTTTGAACGTTATCACAATTCAGTTTCCTCTAACGCAGCTCCTTTAAAAGCGAACCAGCGTCAAATGCATACAGGCTTGCATAATGCTTTAAATCTTCGGAAAGCCGACGTTGACAATCAGTTGGAGGGTGGCGGCTCTTGGGCAGTTATAGGGGAGAATGTCTATGACATGAAAGACATTAGGTAGGTGATGTGATGGAATAATCAATAACCTGTTTACGTTGAAGTTGTGCCAGCACCAAGTAATTTTATTATCTGTAGACTGAATTCTTTGGCTGGAGTTGATCTCAATCTTAATCCCGTTGATGTCAGCAGTTATTTTGATGATGCTAACTATTTAGAAAAGCAGCTTCACCACCACATTGTTGGAAAATATTCCAACTCGCACTCTGGAACCGCACCGGTGACTTATTTCGATTTGTCGATTAAAATTTTGCAGTTTGTTGAGAACGGTTTCTTTATGATCAGGCCGTTGACTGCAGTACAATTTCATCTCCGCTAGCAAATACTCAAAGATTAGTTTCCCTAATATTGGGTCTTCATTGCCACTCGTTAGCTGTCGGCTCTCCACCTTCTACAGAAGAGAATAGTAGTCACGAGTACTTGAAATTGCAATTCATGCAAGGTGGTCTCGAGGTAAGCATTATGCGAGAAGTTGAAATTTGCAAGTGAATAGCATCTAATGTGTTGGTGATATTTGTTTTATTTTCAGACTAAACCGATGAGGTTTTCTGAACTTAGCGTTCCGGAGGAGAAAACGTTTGATTCTCAGCATGTTCACTTGAAGTTAATTCAAAGGAATGAGGATGGGTCCCAGATCTCAGGAGACACGCCTAGTCAGTTCAGCAATGAAACCAAATTTAGCCATGTAGCCCAGATAATCAATTCTAGTCTTGAAATCAAGTCCAATAATTTTATAGGAAAGTTTCTCCGAAACGACTTAAATGTGAGTATTTCTAGAATCTTAAATGCCAAAAAGTTGTGCTAATATTTAATTTCATACTTGTAAAACTTCTTTTATTTTAATCTTGTCAGGATGCATTTGTAAGGACATTTTTGGGGATGTTGGAACGTCATTCAAAAGATACTCGTATGTTGATTAATCAAAATTTTACCCACGAACACCCGGTAGAGGAAGTTGGTCGGGTTCTGCTCGCAGCTTTACTTAAGCACCTTAACTTTACCGAAGTAATTTACTGCGTTGTAGAGAAAGGTAAGCACTTGTGTAACTTTGCTAGATGCTAGTATCCCGTGTAAATTTGACCACTCGACCTGCGCATGTAGTGGGGGAATAGCAAGTGAATACGGTTTAGAAAATAGCAATAGCAGTTCTCACAAAGTGACCTTGAATGCTGCATGCCTACGGCTGACGCAGCCTGGTTCGAACTAATGTGGCTTTTCCTATCTTTTTCAGAAATTCGTGGGGGTCACTTTACAAGATTTCCTCGAGCAATTAGTGAAGTTTTGCTCCAAGTTAACCAGACTAAATGGAATTTGGTTAAATTAAAACAGGAGCAAAGCCTATCATATGAAGAGATTTGTCACCCAGTTATTCAGCGCTGTCGGTACTTACTTTGCACCCTCAAAATAAATATCTCCATTATTTCCGTGGATGATTTACAAATTTTAATGTTACTGTGTAATATAGGTTTTTGCTGGAGGAGATCAGACCGGTTGACTCTCCCGAAATGAGAGCTTGGAGAAGGCAAAGATTCCTTAAATGTGGTAGCCGATGGAAGTCTGCTGTGCGGAGGGTCCTTAGGGAAATCAGAGTAGCTAAGAATGTAACTCAGCGGAGTAGTAGGCCAGAAGACATTGTTAACTCTAATATACAGGTACTTTGAATCAGAAAACGTATAAGTAAGATCTCTACTGAGCCCGTTTTCTAGTTTAATTAACGCTTATGGAATTCTTACAGACCCTTGACTCTCACACTTTCCCCGGGGTATCAAAATACGCAGACTCGATTCAGGGGAATACGGACATTACCTACAGGAAGCGTTACAAACCGAGAGGAAATAATAAATACAAATATATGGCTGGTCTGCGAGAGAATAATCTGAAGGAGTCTGAAATGGAGTTTGAAAATAGTTCGGAAGGACTAACAGATTTCAACGGGCTAAGCAACAACTGGAGTCATCGCAAGCATTCCGCAGCCCCAAAGAATCCGATTGGCGGAACTCACTTGTCCAAAATTCTTCAATTAGTTCCTAAATTTCATAATTGGGACTTGCTAGACTTCAGAGATGTAAAATGCTCGTCTTCAGATATTATAGCATTTGTTGTTGATTCAAATGGTTCTGAGTCTGGGAATGGAGTAGACTTGGATATGATTCGATCCGCCTTTAATTCACAAGTTAGTCTCCACTTCTTCAAATTGGAAGTTTGCTATGTTGTTATTATGTGAATTTTTTTCCCGCTAGAATCGAAGGGCAGCATCAAGGTTAGCTGGTTTGACTCAAATTGTTGGTTTAATAACAAATAAGAATCTTACTCCATCATCGAAGTATATGCTGATGAACGGCTGGCAAGGAATTATTCACAGTGGTCTGGAAAGACGGTAATAACTTGATATAATAATAGACATAGTAAAACACATAATAATTAAACAACTTAGGACGTAGACGTAATCAAGGAGCTCACTGACTTGTTTACACTTTTTGTGTCTAGAAATTTTTTACCGAAAACTGACCGTGACATCGAGCAGTGCAACCCTTACTTTAGAGCAAAGATTTTACTCTCGCACTCGGAAGCATTGAATTGGGCTTTAGATGAATTGCGTCGAATTACGTTAGACATAAGAGGAAGTTGTCTAAGCCGACGAAAATTTGGGCGAGGTGCCCGTTTCAAAGAAAATATGAATCAAAGGGATCGCCTCGGACTGGGAACTTTGTCATCCGCTAGGCCTATTCTTAGTCTTCTTGGAATGTTGTCTCAAAATCTTGAAGGAGGCGAAGTTAGTTTTTTAATTTCATGTGGGATTTTATCCGTGGTTCAAACCCTCCTCATCTGCGTAGGTGAGTGGAACTTTTTTTCAAATATTAGGTTCATGCGACATTATTAATTTTTGTCCGCAATTCTAAAAGTTAACTTTATGCCCATGTAGGACCAAACACCACCAGCAACTCAGAATCTAAAGGTAAAATTCCTTCCCTGAGTGTAGTTTTTGAAGAAATGGTTTTTAAAAGCAAGCCACCTCCACCGCCGTTATCAGGGATGGAGATGGCGGCTTTAATGAAAGCCGGAACAGCCGTTGTAAGGGGAGTGGACTGGAAATGGGGTGACCAGGTATTCCAAAAATATTATTTTTGGGAACACCTTCCGAATTTGGTGTGTTTGAAAAGAAGGTAATGATGTTTGGTTATTTAGGATGGAAATCCTCCTGGAGAAGGTAAAGTAATCACAGAACTTGGAGACGATGGATGGGTCAGGGTACAATGGAAGAATGGTTCGACAAATTCGTACAGAATGGGGAAGGAGGGAAAATTTGATCTAAAACTTGCAGAACCGCCCTTGCCAAGCGTGGACAATGACTCAGACACTGAGAGTTTAGATGAGGAAGGCATGCTTTTTCAATTCTCAATTCATCATTTGTTTCATTAAAATTGTTAACGCATTTCATATGTATAATTAGGCATTTATGAGACAACTGCAAACACCAAGAATCCTGCCAACCTAATTCGATACAGCTGTGTTCACCTAATGAGAATAATTGCTGTATCCGTCGGTTTACATTCAGATTTGATGCATGACTCATCAGTTAGGTCTTTTGCGTCTTTGCTTCGGGATCTTGTTTATGTACGTAAAACAATGACATGCACGACAACCATTGTATGGTCTCTTCAATCATTTGAATATATCTTAGGCTGACTGTTCATTCAAGGAATCGATAGTTATCAACGATAAACAATTCTTGGCTCCCGAGCAATTTGACAGCTGGGCTAATCTTGGATTTGTTAGAGGCATAGCCGTGTCTTCTAAAATTTGTGAAGCTCTCTCGTCTCCTTCTTGGGTAAATATGTGCCTGGGCTTAATCGAGAATGCGGAGCAAAAGGGATTGGACTTACCGAAGCAGGTAAAATACAAAGAGAATAAATGCTAACTCCATCCCCTAGCAAAACAGCATCTGTCCCCCTAATGCCTTGACGGATTTTGGCGACGACATCGATTCTTTTGCTTGCTCTACTGAAAAAAGTCAAATTATATATTAGAACGCATCAAAAGAGGTTAAAGTTTGAAGCCCGCATTCCCTTGAGCCATTTAAGCTATAACTCGTTCAAATCCATGGAGTAGTACCGGGATGGTGGACAAACAGACAGATGCACACATACAAACAACCGCATTACTAAATTCTTGATAACCATTGTTTAATAGGTTCTTATCCTGCGCTTCCTGACGTCCGTATTGCCTTCAGCTTGTGGGTTGGATATTACTTCTAAATCGTTGTTATTAGAACGAGTCGCAAAGATAATGGGGTCAAAAATCCTCATGACTATGAAAGACCCCTCCATTGAAAATGAAGGTACAATAAACATTATGCGACAATTTGTGGCCATTTCAATTCTGATCTGATCTTCCATTGAAACAAATTTTAAAATTTTGTTTTTGCAGATTATTTAACCAAGCAAGACAAACTTTTAAAGCTAACTGTTCCGATCACGGCGCCACACTCATCCACGGTTGTGGAGGAATGTATTTGTCTCCTTCGAGCACTGCACGCTTTGCGTGGGTGGCATGCTCTCCTTAATAATTTCTTGTATTCCAATATTCAAAAGCTAGTAGAAGCACCTTTCCACAAGCCGGTAAATTATTTGTTTGCTGTACGTAGTACCAAGTACTCTGTTGGGTATATTATTACATTTCTGTTATTTAATTATTTTAGGGTGTTCTTCAGAGTGGAGATTTCGAAGAATTCAATAGTCGTGACTTGATCTTGTGTGCATCATTAGCTGTGCTAGGAGACTACGACCCGAGGATTAGAATTGGCGGACTTGTGCGAATGAAAGAATGCGATGGTAAAAGAACATTATCTGTTGCAATAAATTCCAGACGATTTTATTCGCAACCGTTTGTCTTCCATAATAGAATTGGAAACGTACAACCGTGGCGGTCAACCAGGAACCCTTTGCCAGATCAGTTCTAGTGGGAAAGTTTATTTCCAAGATGACTTCGGTGTTGTTAAGCGCTGCTCACTTCCGAATCTTGAGTTGTCCGAGGAAGTAAGCTTCTCTCCGTCATTGCTGCCTGACACGGAAGAAGTTACACAAATGTGGGTTGGCCTACTTTCGATTTCAGTTCGCAAGATCAGAGCAGTTGATTGGAATTTTGGCAATGCATTTGGTATAGTCACATCTTAATATTCTTTTTTCTCAGACCATGATATAATTCTGGGTTTTTAACAATATTTCAGCTGGCAACATTAATGCGGCATTGTTAAGGCGTCAACAGCAGCTACTTCTAGTACTGAAATCTGTCAGAATGCTTTTTAGTAACCAAATCCTTCTTAGAAAAGTCCTCAAGCAGGTATTTACATTTTAGTTCCAAAATTTTATTTGGTCTTTAACTCTGAAGTTGAAGCGTTTATTATTTATCTTTGGTCAAGCCGTTCTTTAGCAACATGGAGTCTTCAATTCATGATCCCGCTGATTATGATGAGCTTGAAAGCTCTCGTATTGACATGTTAGTAGAAAAAGTGCTGTCTAAAGCAACACAGCCGTCTACTGTGAAAGCGATTTTCTCACGGAGGGAGCTAGAGGTAAATTAATACGCAATAGAGGTCCAAAAATAGCAATTCTTAACAACTACAAATAAAAATTTCAATTGATTTAACAGGAGGCTGCGTTAACTGTTAGCCAACACCTCGCCGCGGTTATAAGGACATCTCATCTGCACCCTCAGCGTTCGCCTCGCCCACCTGACCATGAAAATGCGACTGGCATCAATTGCTCAAAATTACTTCCGTACGAAGTGAAATTGAATCCAACTCTGCCGTGTGCCAGTACACCTAAACTGTTTGTGAAACCACCATCTGCCCAGCCGTCTCAAATTGTACAACAACTTATGGAAATGGGTTTTGCGAGAAAAGCGGTTGAAGAAGGGGTTAGGGTACTTACTGTAGATGGCGTATCGCCCAGTCCTGAAAGCTTAGTTGCGTGGCTATTAGAGCAGGATCTGAATTCTCCAATTGAGCCCGAAGTGAGGACGCCTTCAGCTGCAGTTCCTGAAGATGAGGAACCTAATAATTCCACCTCGGAGGATGAATTTGAAGATATTGACGCATCAGGTCACGAAAGCTTTCAAGCACTGTCTGTAGTAGAAGCAAGTGCGGCTAGAAACGACCACCTAACTCCTGATGCATACGCGCTTTTTGTACAGAATAGAGTAAAAGTAGGGATGACGGTCAGATGTTCTCAGGCATTTGAAGACATTGTGGAGGGCGATGTTGGGAGAGTCATCAAATTGGAAAAAGGATATCTACACGACTTAAACGTAGAAGTAAGTTTTGTGGTAGACAGATTTGCAATGCTTCAGTAATAGTTGTGCAGAACTTTTACATAAAGTTTACTGTATATATTTCAATACTTATATGTATTATCATTTTAAAATTAGGTGGAGTGGCAACAAAGGGGTGACAAACATTGGATGCGCTACGTAAATCTGGAATTGATTGGGTTGTCTTTATCTGACAGTTCGGCTCTAAGCATACCACAAAATTCTGCTCAAAGTATGAATGCTGTCCGTGTTGGCGACAAAGTCCGCTTTCGGAGTGACGCTAACATTTCGTTCTCAGCGAAAAATAGAGAGCATCATGAAATACAAGACATTGGTGTTGTTACCGGCATCAATGACGGAGAAGCAGTAGTTGAATTTACATGCCCTACAGAGAGAATTCAGACGAGAGGCCAAATCTCAGATCTCGAATTGGTACCAGCCATTCATAGCGATGTAGCATGCGACGGTTGTCGATCTAGCCCAATCTGTGGACCAAGATTTAAATGCAAGATATGTTTTAGCTTTGATTACTGCCAGCAGTGCTTTTACTCAAAGAAAAGTCATCCTCATGCGTTTTTTCGAATAAATGAGCCTGGCGTGGCGCTTATATTTGCTGGCAAACCTGGTCGATATAAGGAGTCAAATTGTGATCCAGAGCAAGGAGGGATTTCATCAGGAGTTCTGAATGAATGGTCAAAATGTGTGAGAAATATGACCGTATCCAGCCTTGATATGTGGTCTTCTCGATTGATTGATAATAACTTAACCACTTACTGGCAATCATGCGGTACACAAGGCAAGCATTGGATACTTTTGGAGATGCAGCCTGGAATTTTGATTCAACAATTGAAGATTGCACTTGACCCTGTAGACGGAAGTTATATGCCCAGCAAAATCTCAGTATCAGGTGGCCAACTATCGACGACTATGAAAGACCTTAATGTTAACAACATTGGAACCAGTTCAACGGCAGTAACTATTTTGTCAGATGTTAAGGAGTACTACAAATTTATCGGGATTAATATTCTTCAGTGCCGAAATGGTGGAATAGACTGCCGGATTCATGGGATTTCAGTGATAGGCCGACGAAAAATCGATTGTGAAGATTTTGCGTCAGTTGCGGCGGCATCATTTTCCTTTCTTGCATCTGATTGCGCTGGAGACGAATGGGACGCCGAAAATTTGGCAGACAGCCAGGGCTTCACTGAAAGTAAACAAAGTGACGTAATAAGAGAAGCCCCGGGTTCGAATCCGATCAAAGTTTTTGTTTGGGGATTGAACGACAAGGATCAATTGGGTGGGCTGAAGGGTTCAAAAATTAAGATACCACTGTACTCAGAATCACTGTCTGCGTTACGTCCTATCCACATTAGTGGAGGTTCCAAGACGCTCTTTATTGTAAGCTCAGACGGGAATGTGTACGCTTGCGGAGAAGGCGCTGGCGGAAAATTGGGATTAGGACATAGCAATAATGTGACCATGCCACAGCAATTGATGGCACTCTCTTCATATGTAGTGAAAAAAGTTGCTGTTCATTCTGGAGGAAAACATGCAATGGCATTAACAGCGGACGGAAAAGTTTTTTCTTGGGGATGTGGAGACGATGGGAAACTTGGACATGGGAATAGAATCCGTTTAGACAAACCCAAACTTATCGAGGCACTGAAGTCCAAAAAGATACGGGACATCGCCTGTGGAAGCTCCCACTCGGCTGCCATTACCTCAAGCGGGGATCTCTACACTTGGGGTTTGGGTGACTACGGAAGGGTACGTCCAGACTTCGTTAATAGAGGGTTTAGAGAAATTGATAATAAAAACTATTTTTGCCAACAGTGCGGACATGGTGATACAACAACTCTGCTGCGCCCAAAGTTAGTGAAATATTTGGAAGGGAGACGTGTCATTCAAGTTGCTTGTGGAAGTAGAGACGCGCAAACTTTGGCACTGCTTAATGACGGAACTGTATACTCCTGGGGGGATGGAGATTTTGGAAAATTAGGTCGAGGTGGAAGTGATGGCTGTAATCTACCACACAACGTTGAGAAGTTAAATGGGTTGGGAGTCATTCAAATAGAATGCGGGGCACAATCTTCGTTAGCATTGACAAAGTTTGGACAAGTTTGGACTTGGGGAAAAGGCGATTACTTTAGATTAGGCCATAATTTAGATCAGCACGTACGAAAACCAACTGTTGTTGAAGCCCTGCGTGGAAAGAAAATTGTTCACGTTGCAGCTGGTGCTTTACACTGCTTGGCGGTTACTGATATGGGACAAGTATTTGCTTGGGGTGATAATGACCATGGTCAGCAAGGAAATGGAACTACTAATGTGAATAGAAAACCAGCTCTTGTCCACGGGTTAGAAAACATTAAAGTCAGTAAGGTATGTTGTGGTTCGTCGCATTCAGTTGCTTATGCCTGGGCTCCTCCTGAACCGATTGTTACACGGGACCAAGATACAGTCTTATTTACAGTTCCTAGAGATCCACTTGGTGTTCATAATTTGGGTGAGTACTAGCCCTTTGTTTTGTCTAAGAACAATTATTAATATATTGAGCTCATGATTGTAGTTAAAAATCTTTCTGATATAATTTTTCAGGTTATCCTAATGTTATTGAAGAGGAAGAAAATCCTGATTCATCGACTGAGGAAAATTTAAACATGAATTTATCCTCCGGGGCTGTTTCACCAACTGACAATGCAGGGTTACTCAGATCCTTGAAAAGCAATACGAAGCAACCAAGTCGCCCGTCTCTATCAAAAATTATTTTGTCCTTGGAGTCAACTGCATGTCAGCAGCAAGCTCTTCAGCAAATCTTGAGTGCCTTGCAAATCATAAATGCAAGGGAGGCAATTGTAGCTGCATTAGCATCACCTCACACGGCATCTGTAGCCACATCAGGAAAACCTGATTCTGTTAAATCATTTTCACCGTTCAGGAAGACGATGGACGAATTTTCAGTTCCGCTTGAAGACTCCTTTTCCAGTTCACATGCTTCGTCCCGTTCCGCTAGTCTTGTTATTTCTGGAGATGGTTCTCTCAGAGATGAAGAGTTTGCTCAAGGAGGCGGGGAAGCGCCGGCTGAAGAAAATGGGGATTCATTGGTAAGAGTTCAAAAATCTGCGTTCGTGTAATCGACTGGTTAGAATTTAAAATTGGTTTGACACAATGGCAATGATAATAGGGAGAAAATATAAGTCTTGGAGTTGATTGGCTGGACGGCTCTCCACTTGATGCTACCCCGCCAGGAGGAAGTTTTTCCTCCCAAGAGTCCCTTCAAAGTGCTACTAACATTAGTGTAATTGCTGCCAGGGGTGCTTCAGACAGCCCTGCTGTAAGTTTATTTTATTATGATTTTCAGCAAATACATACTATCCCTTTGACCTTCTCGAGAGTGAAGGGACAGTATGCATAACTACTATTGTATATTGCAACTCCCGCACAACTTGTTCAATTTCATTATTTAGCTGCTTGATGCTGAAGAGAATCCAAATGACGATATTTCAAGCAGTGTCTCATTTTTGGATGATTTTGCTGGATTGTTTACTGAAGATGAAGCCTGCGTTCTTGTCGATCTTCTCAAACTGGCAGTGGCTGGCAGAGCTGGGCCTAATGCAAAAGATGCTGTGTCAACTATGCTGCAAGGTGAGAACCGTTTCTTTATCTAATTTAATAAGTGCAATTGGTCGCGTACTTACATGTATAATGTCCGGTTTATAACTAAAAGATTTGAGCGAGTCCCAAGCCTGTGTAGCAGACATGCTGTTGGAACTTTGCATCACTGAATTGGAAGATGTTGCTGCCGACGTGGACACTGTTCGCTCGCTTCCTTCTCCTGTTTTAAGGGAAAGCCCGCATCCATATAATGACAACGCCTACCTGTGCGGGCGTGTAAGAATTCCAGGTTTGTGAAGTGTATTGAACAGTTTTCATATTTATTTACATCATATTTTTTCAACTCTGCTAATATTAATATATCATCAAAGGGGCTGAAGCACTTCGAGTTGAATTTGATCCACAATGCTCCACAGAACGAAGGCACGACCCTCTTCATATAATGGACTTTGCTGGCCGAGTAATCTCTATTCGATCAGGTCGTGAGCTCACTGATTGGGGGACCGACATCCGTGTAGCAGGTACCTGTTGATCTGTTTCTCTTCCTGGTTAAGGTGTGCAAGAAAATAGTCGGGTTGCGGTCATTAATATCTTTATTTTTTTGGGAACACAGGGGACGAGCTGATTTGGAAATTTTGCAGTGACAGTTCTGTTAACGGCTGGGGGTGGAAATTTACAGTCTACCCATTGATGCCTTCATTTGGACCGCATGAGCTGCTCACTGACCGTAAAATTTTATCTCGCCCATCCATGAATGTCGTGGTTTGCTTGTTGGAACGCGATTTAGAAGCCAAACCAACAGAGAAACGATTAAGATTATTTTTGCGTTTGATTATGGCACTATCTGCTTGCGCTCATGTTCCAAACCTTGGTGCCACTCAAAGAATGTGGTGTGTGCAACGCTTGAGGAGATTATTACGTCAAACCCCACAAATGTTTAACCAATCCTCGCCAGACGTCTTGAAGATGAGCATTCCAAACATGTTACCAATTCCACTCGGAATTGAATCAGTCAGCTTGATGGGGCTACCATCTCAATTACAGCCAACACTAACTAAGGGAAACATGAACCAAAGTCGACCGTTTCTAATGATGTGCAAAGGACTTCGTGCCCTTCCTGACTTACTACTAAGACAGTATGATTATGAGGAACCAATTATTAGAAATGGAAAGCACTTGATGTTTAGCCCATTTTTCAAGGTAGTTTCCAGGACCGAATCGAACATAAATGTTTTACATTAATTACTAACCATTCACTTGTTTTGTTGAACAGTGTCTTGCTGGAATATGCTGCGATTTAAACGCTGATTTTGTTCATCCCTCTATGGATAGTTACCGGTGGTCGTGGTTTAGAAAGTATTGCTTAGCAGCTAGAGTGACCGCAGCTCTCCTGAATCGCACACGCTTTCCTGACCAGTTTAGGCAGGAGGTATAAGTCGACTAACTTAATTGATTGATTAAAGGCATTGCGTGTCGTCAACATAATATACTTTAATTAGGTCCGGAAAAAGATCAGTGAGATGGTACCTGACGGTGAACCACAGCAATATGAGCACGAGAATATGGAAGTGTTCAAGCAAGAACATGACGAACAGTTATTGCAATGGCTCCATCGTCGACCAGAAGACTGGACTCTGTCTTGGGGAGGCACAGGAACTATTTATGGATGGGGTCACAACCACCGAAGTAGTTATTTCTGCATGTTTTCACTTTATAGTATTTTAATCTATTGCCACAATTTTTATAACTATTCCCATTGCCACGATTTTAAATTACTTATGTTGTCACTTCATTAGCCACATTTATTTTATTGTTAACGATTGAATTCGATCTATTACTAAGCAAAAACTGAATTGTTTTTTAATTAATGGTTTCAATCTGACTTTTCAGGCCAATTAGGCGGGGTGGAAGGTGCAAAAGTTAAACTGCCGACACCGTGTCATTCGCTGTCGGCTTTGCGCCCAGTCGAAATAGTTGGTGGTGAACAGACACTTTTTGCAGTCACTTCCGATGGGAAGGTGTATGCTACCGGTAAGCCAATAAGTTTTAGTTCGAGCTACTCATTTATTAAGTTACTCCTCTCAGAACCGCTCATGTAAGGGGTAAATGATAGGGTATTTGTTTTAACCTTAATGTAATGCGAAATAAATCGTTAAGCAAATGAGTAGTTATGAACAATATTTTTTTAAAGGTTACGGGTCTGGTGGACGGCTAGGAATCGGTGGTGTTGAGTCTGTGACAACGCCTACATTGTTAGAGTCGATTCAGCATGTTTTCATTCGAAAAGTTGCTGTAAACTCTGGAGGAAAACATTGCTTGGCCTTGTCATCAGACGGAGATGTATATTCATGGGGAGAGGGTGATGATGGAAAATTAGGACATGGAAATAATTGGCAAGTTGACTATTTTTACATTTAACTGGATAGTTTATTTGTGTACTTTATTTATCAATGCCATTTCAGTACATGCGACCGTCCTCGTGTGATTGAGAGCCTGCGTGGGAAGGAAGTTGTTGACATTGCTTGTGGGGGTGCACACAGTGCTGCTATCACTGCCCGAGGAGAACTTTATACATGGGGGAAGGGTCGGTACGGCAGACTTGGTCATGGCGATGGCGAAGACCAAATTCGACCTAAACTGGTAATACATTTTTATGGTTGTGTGTATAGCAAGTTTTTAACAAGTTTTCTTTCAGGTTGAGACGTTGAGAGGGTATAAAGTAATTGATGTTGCTTGCGGAAGCGGTGACGCCCAGACGTTGTGTATTACATCTGATGACTGTGTTTGGTCCTGGGGTGATGGTGATTATGGCAAACTTGGAAGAGGAGGATCCGATGGAGTCAAGGTATGTAAGGTACACAGAATTCAAAAGAACGATGTTGTGTTGCCAATTATTAAATTTTAATCTATTCGGCCGTGTGTTAACTCGTTAACTTATCTTCATGAAATCAGGTGCCTCAAAAAATTGATTCTTTGACCGGTCAAGGAATTATTAAAGTGGAATGCGGATCTCAATTTTCTGTTGCTCTTACAAAGACGGGCTCAATATTTACTTGGTATAGCTGACAATTACATTTAAACTTGCTTTTCCTATTTCCATGTTTTATGGCTCTCTCTTATTTGAAATATAGGGGGAAAGGGGATTACCATCGTCTGGGCCACGGATCAGATGAACATGTTCGTCGCCCTAAGAAGGTCGCGTCATTACAGGGAAAGAAAGTCATTTGCATTGCCACTGGTACGTCCCGCATACCTTTAATTCTGTCCCTGCTCTGCATTAAAACGTTTTGTAACCATGCAGTTTATTTTTTAGTTTGAAAATTGTTATTTGTAAAGCTAGCTGATTTAAATATAGGTTCACTGCATTGTGTCGCTTGCACTGATCAAGGGGAAGTTTATACCTGGGGTGATAATGATGAAGGTCAATTGGGAGATGGCACTGCTAACGCTATACAGAGGCCACGATTTGTTGGGGCGCTTCAGGTAAGCGTAATATTCTGTAATAGACTAATTAAGTGTGTAGTCCTTTCCAGATCGTAATTTCCTTATTTATTGCCAGGCAAAGAAAATCAACAGAGTTACATGCGGTTCGGCACACACGCTTGCCTGGAGTACCAACAAGCCGTGCAGTGCTAGTCGCCTGCCAGCTCAAATTCCTTTGGAGTACGACCTCTTGAAAGACATTTCGTTAGCTGTGCTTAAGAATCGGCTTGTGCTGCTACATCATTTCTCAGACATTTTTTGTCCACATATTTCTATGTTTATTCTGGGACATGAAGCTGCTGCAGATGGTCTTGTCAGTTTTGACACTAACAAGTTGAGGGGATTGGTAGTATCAAGTGCGAAAGAAACAGCTTTCAGAAAGGTTAGCTTATAACCAAATATAATTAGCGTATACCTGAGTTGGATTCTTGATTGTAATGCGACATGTGACTTGCAACCTTTTTGTAAATTTAGGTAATTCATGGAACAATGGTTAGAGACAAACAACATGGTCCCGTGATTGAACTCAACAGAATTCAAGTGAAAAGGGCTCGTGGGAAAGGCGGACTGGCTGGACCAGAAGGAATAAAATCGGTGTTTGGTCAAATGGTTACCAAGATGCACCTATTGAATCAAGATTCTTTATTTTTACCCCATCGGGTCTGGAAAGTGAAATTTGTAGGTAAGCTTATAAAGTCAGCGTCACTCAGCTGTCTGCTCTAATCGTAACTGAAATATTTCCCATCAACCAGAATTTAGGTCGTTCAGTGGGCAATATAACTGGCTACCTGATTTTTAAATTGCATTTTGAAGTGATTTGTGACTGGTCAATCTATCTGCTTATTTTTCGCAGGGGAAAGCGTTGATGATTGTGGGGGTGGATACAGCGAAAGTATAGCGGAAATGTGTGATGAATTAATGAATGGATCTTTGCCCCTGCTCCTTCCAACCCCAAATGGAAGGGATGAATCCGGAACTAGTAGGGACTGCTTTCTTCTGAACCCTTCTGTACGAAGTCCTCTTCATTTGAAAATGTTTCGTTTTCTTGGTAAGCTAATATATTATGCAGAAACAGATAGTATTACCTACTGTTGCAAAATCATTTTGCTTTTATACTTGATTCTGCTACAGGTATTCTGATGGGAATAGCTATTCGAACCGGCAGTCCCTTGAGTTTGAATTTATCTGAGCCTGTTTGGAAACAGCTCTCCGGGCTGTCTCTTACTCCAAATGATATATCAGAGGTTGATCGAGATTATCTCCCGGGTATTTCCATTATATTAAACATTCACTGCATCACAACTTTTTTTGTTGTTTCATCTAGTTAATTCGTGTATTATAATTAACTTTGCTCTACTATTCTTTATTGATATTGCCAGGGCTCATTTATATTCGAGACTTTGATGGTAACGAGAAAACCATTCAGTATTTGGATATGCCATTCTCAACACAATCAGCCTCTGGACAAGAAGTTCAACTTTCTACCCAGTACAAAACTATCACTTTGGACAACAGAGCTGAATTTTATCGATTGGCTCTTAATTACAGGTAAATGGCAATTAAGGCTAGTGTGTTGGTGAAATTAATTGGTTAGGAAATAACACCCTTAAAATGATTTCAGGCTTCATGAATTTGATGACTGTGTAAAAGCCGTCAGAGAAGGAATGGCAAGGGTAATTCCTGTGCCACTTCTATCACTCTTTACTGGTGCTGAGTTAGAAACTATGGTTTGTGGGTCACCGGATATACCGCTCGGGCTTCTTAAGTCTGTTGTGACTTACAAAGGAATTGATTCCCAGTCTTCGCTGATTCAATGGTTTTGGGAAGTGATGGAAGAATTCACAAACCAAGAACGATCACTATTTCTTCGATTTGTATGGGGGCGCACCAGACTCCCGAGAACGATAGCAGATTTCAGGGGAAGAGACTTTGTTATTCAGGTAGCAAAAACTAACTGTTGAATGTGCTTAACAGCGTCTCTTGGTGTGGTACATTATTAATATCGTGCATTTTACAGATCATGGACAAGTACAGTCCAGCGGACCATTTTCTTCCGGAAAGTTACACATGCTTCTTCCTGCTCAAGATGCCTCGATATTCTTGCAAGGCAAGCTGTTTATTTACAATTTTAGCAGTTAATAATCAAGTAAATCTTTGGTTTTGCTGACAGACCGTATAATCTCTTGCTTTCAGTACGTACTCAGGGACAAACTAAAGTACGCAATTCATTTCTGTAAATCAATTGATACCGATGAGTATGCTCGTGTCGCCATTCCGGGTAGCGTAGTTGCAGCTGATACCTACTCTGGTGAAGATGACGACGATCTCCATAGTCTAGCTAGTGATGGCCCAATCATTTTGGACTATCCATCGCCGAGTGCATCTATCAGCTAATACTCGGTTAAAAGAATAGAACTGTCAACAGCCTCTCTTTGACTTCATTTTTACCATTAACGTGGAAATCGTTAATATTGTTATACGTCCAGCAGTTGTACCGCAAATATGCAAATAATCCTACTGTAAATTCTTGCAACTAATCTATGCAGTGATCTTTTTAAATAACAATAAGAAATAGCTGAGTATATTTTTATAAAAAGGCAAGATCTGATAACGTTATTCGCCAACAACTATTTGGAATACTTCAGATTTATACATTGTTTTTCTTCCGTTTTATATTGTTAGTAATACTTTTGTACGAAAACACCGAAATGAATAATTTAATTTTCTAATGAATATATGTTCCCGAGTAATACTTTAATTTCCACTTGGTTAATTGTTTAAATTTGGATTGGTGTCACGCGTGGCAATTAGGCTATAAGTTGCATAGACCAGCACATGAGCAAATTTGCATAAAATTAGGTAATAAAAACTACACCCGAAGCATAAAAAAGATAGACGTATTGAGTAAGTAGATGAAACTGCAGGCGTGTGTGGAATTAATTGAAGTACAACGGAGCAAATGGTGTTAACATTCTTCATCAGTACCAAACAGGACCCTTTCCTCCTCTTCGGTCAATTCGAAGTTTTTATCCCCTCTAGCAGTAACCGAATCCTGTCCCAGAGATGTGCTCGTCTTAAACATTTCAGCCAATTGTGGTTCCTCCTCATACTCGTCATCGTCAGAGCCAGATGAATCAGAGTCTCTCAAATTCTGTTTTCGTCGCGAAGCCATTTCCATCTCAATTTTCAATTTACGACGAGCGGAAGGAGAATCCTCAGGATGATACTCAATAACTCCATTAAGACTCAATCTTGTCTTTAGATCAGCTGTGGTAAAATCATCCGAATTTCCCAACTCGGTGAACCCAATCAATCGGTCAACAATGTTCTGGTCAACAACACCGATGATGGTGGGGATCACTTTGATCTTCAAGCGTTCTAGAATTTGTTTTAATTCGATTAAAAATCAGAGGATGATGGGATACTAAGCAAAAGGCTATAAGTAATACTAAGGTAATAAGTATTGCGTTAAGATGATCTAGTGTGCGTGTACTGCTGAGTCCTGCACAGGAAACTTTTATAGCTCAGCCTTACCTGTTAAAAATGGGGCCTTCTCTGCATTCAATTTTGCAAATTTTGTTCCAATGAGCTGCGGTGCAATTCTTTTCATGTGCATATCAACAATCTTGCACCTCTCTGTGGTTTGGAGGTAGAAATGAAGAACAACCCTCGGTGATTTCTTGATTAGCTCAAAGAAAGCCCCTTCATCGGCTATTTCAGAATATTCTCCATGACCCTAGGTAGGCAATACAAAATTGAGGTTTAAAATTGCACAAAATTCGAATTGTATACGCTTGGACTTACATTGGCCTTCCATTCTTGCTCATCACTTGCTCGCTTCTTCATTGCCTTGTATCTTTCATTTCGAATGTGATCCAAATCTCCAAGAATCTCAAGCTCTTGGTCAATTGTTTTCTCCAGTCCTTGAATCACAGATTGAACAACTTGTTCCTCAGCCATGATTAATTTTGTTTATGTGATTGCAATATATTAAAATACGTTATATATTTATAACTAGATTTTATATTGTGACTGATTTCGATACTGAGTGAGCGTAAATAGTATTGTGATAATATTCGGCAATATAATATCGAGTATAATAATACTATAATACTTTGTTTTCGGGACTAGCTAAATTGCAACGGTTCAACGGTTGCAACGGTTGAGGTGCAACGGCTCCATTGTTGCCAGCTCATACCGTTGCACTGTTGCACCGTTGCAACCATTGAATTATGTCAGGTTAGGTTAGGTCATC